>CATORF010000361.1:10000-29171 GCA_951804975.1 Anthophora plumipes | reverse complement strand
TACACGCGTCGCACGTACGGCCAGGCTACGGCGCGCAGGGACTTAGAAAAATTCGCCTCGGCCGCTCGGAGAAACTCCGAAAGCGGTCGGTTTCTTGAGTTTTTCTCGAAAACCGTCAGGTCGACCATACACTTTTTTGCACGTACGTGTCCGTCTCGGCGTCCCACACAATGATCTAACGTTCCCGTCCGTCCGAAAATTTTTTTGAAAATTTCCACCTGGACCGAACGAAAAATTTTCGATTTTGCAAAATGTTTCACGCTCATCACGTAGCCAGTAGCAATGCGAAGCGAACCATACAGCTGTCTCCTCGATCCGACCCGTAGATCGGGCGCAACAACGATCCGAACGGGCGAAGTTACACGCGTCGCACGTACGGCCAGGCTACGGCGCGCAGGGACTTAGAAAAATTCGCCTCGGCCGCTCGGAGAAACTCCGAAAGCGGTCGGTTTCTGAGTTTTTCTCGAAAACCGTCAGGTCGACCATACACTTTTTTTGCACGTACGTGTCCGTCTCGGCGTCCCACACAATGATCTAACGTTCCCGTCCGTCCGAAAATTTTTTTGAAAATTTTTCCACCTGGACCGAACGAAAAATTTTCGATTTTGCAAAATGTTTCACGCTCATCACGTAGCCAGTAGCAATGCGAAGCGAACCATACAGCTGTCTCCTCGATCCGACCCGTAGATCGGGCGCAACAACGATCCGAACGGGCGAAGTTACACGCGTCGCACGTACGGCCAGGCTACGGCGCGCAGGGACTTAGAAAAATTCGCCTCGGCCCGCTCGGAGAAACTCCGAAAGCGGTCGGTTTCTTGAGTTTTTCTCGAAAACCGTCAGGTCGACCATACACTTTTTTTGCACGTACGTGTCCGTCTCGGCGTCCCACACAATGATCTAACGTTCCCGTCCGTCCGAAAATTTTTTTGAAAATTTTCCACCTGGACCGAACGAAAAATTTTCGATTTTGCAAAATGTTTCACGCTCATCACGTAGCCAGTAGCATGCGAAGCGAACCATACAGCTGTCTCCTCGATCCGACCCGTAGATCGGGCGCAACAACGATCCGAACGGGCGAAGTTACACGCGTCGCACGTACGGCCAGGCTACGGCGCGCAGGGACTTAGAAAAATTCGCCTCGGCCGCTCGGAGAAACTCCGAAAGCGGTCGGTTTCTTGAGTTTTTCTCGAAAACCGTCAGGTCGACCATACACTTTTTTTGCACGTACGTGTCCGTCTCGGCGTCCCACACAATGATCTAACGTTCCCGTCCGTCCGAAAATTTTTTTGAAAATTTTCCACCTGGACCGAACGAAAAATTTTCGATTTTGCAAAATGTTTCACGCTCATCACGTAGCCAGTAGCAATGCGAAGCGAACCATATAGCTGTCTCCTCGATCCGACCCGTAGATCGGGCGCAACAACGATCCGAACGGGCGAAGTTACACGCGTCGCACGTACGGCCAGGCTACGGCGCGCAGGGACTTAGAAAAATTCGCCTCGGCCGCTCGGAGAAACTCCGAAAGCGGTCGGTTTCTTGAGTTTTTCTCGAAAACCGTCAGGTCGACCATACACTTTTTTTGCACGTACGTGTCCGTCTCGGCGTCCCACACAATGATCTAACGTTCCCGTCCGTCCGAAAATTTTTTTGAAAATTTTCCACCTGGACCGAACGAAAAATTTTCGATTTTGCAAAATGTTTCACGCTCATCACGTAGCCAGTAGCAATGCGAAGCGAACCATACAGCTGTCTCCTCGATCCGACCCGTAGATCGGGCGCAACAACGATCCGAACGGGCGAAGTTACACGCGTCGCACGTACGGCCAGGCTACGGCGCGCAGGGACTTAGAAAAATTCGCCTCGGCCGCTCGGAGAAACTCCGAAAGCGGTCGGTTTCTTGAGTTTTTCTCGAAAACCGTCAGGTCGACCATACACTTTTTTTGCACGTACGTGTCCGTCTCGGCGTCCCACACAATGATCTAACGTTCCCGTCCGTCCGAAAATTTTTTGAAAATTTTCCACCTGGACCGAACGAAAAATTTTCGATTTTGCAAAATGTTTCACGCTCATCACGTAGCCAAGTAGCAATGCGAAGCGAACCATATAGCTGTCTCCTCGATCCGACCCGTAGATCGGGCGCAACAACGATCCGAACGGGCGAAGTTACACGCGTCGCACGTACGGCCAGGCTACGGCGCGCAGGGACTTAGAAAAATTCGCCTCGGCCGCTCGGAGAAACTCCGAAAGCGGTCGGTTTCTTGAGTTTTTCTCGAAAACCGTCAGGTCGACCATACACTTTTTTTGCACGTACGTGTCCGTCTCGGCGTCCCACACAATGATCTAACGTTCCCGTCCGTCCGAAAATTTTTTTGAAAATTTTCCACCTGGACCGAACGAAAAATTTTCGATTTTGCAAAATGTTTCACGCTCATCACGTAGCCAGTAGCAATGCGAAGCGAACCATACAGCTGTCTCCTCGATCCGACCCGTAGATCGGGCGCAACAACGATCCGAACGGGCGAAGTTACACGCGTCGCACGTACGGCCAGGCTACGGCGCGCAGGGACTTAGAAAAATTCGCCTCGGCCGCTCGGAGAAACTCCGAAAGCGGTCGGTTTCTTGAGTTTTTCTCGAAAACCGTCAGGTCGACCATACACTTTTTTTGCACGTACGTGTCCGTCTCGGCGTCCCACACAATGATCTAACGTTCCCGTCCGTCCGAAAATTTTTTTGAAAATTTTCCACCTGGACCGAACGAAAAATTTTCGATTTTGCAAAATGTTTCACGCTCATCACGTAGCCAGTAGCAATGCGAAGCGAACCATATAGCTGTCTCCTCGATCCGACCCGTAGATCGGGCGCAACAACGATCCGAACGGGCGAAGTTACACGCGTCGCACGTACGGCCAGGCTACGGCGCGCAGGGACTTAGAAAAATTCGCCTCGGCCGCTCGGAGAAACTCCGAAAGCGGTCGGTTTCTTGAGTTTTTCTCGAAAACCGTCAGGTCGACCATACACTTTTTTTGCACGTACGTGTCCGTCTCGGCGTCCCACACAATGATCTAACGTTCCCGTCCGTCCGAAAATTTTTTTGAAAATTTTCCACCTGGACCGAACGAAAAATTTTCGATTTTGCAAAATGTTTCACGCTCATCACGTAGCCAGTAGCAATGCGAAGCGAACCATACAGCTGTCTCCTCGATCCGACCCGTAGATCGGGCGCAACAACGATCCGAACGGGCGAAGTTACACGCGTCGCACGTACGGCCAGGCTACGGCGCGCAGGGACTTAGAAAAATTCGCCTCGGCCGCTCGGAGAAACTCCGAAAGCGGTCGGTTTCTTGAGTTTTTCTCGAAAACCGTCAGGTCGACCATACACTTTTTTTGCACGTACGTGTCCGTCTCGGCGTCCCACACAATGATCTAACGTTCCCGTCCGTCCGAAAATTTTTTTGAAAATTTTCCACCTGGACCGAACGAAAAATTTTCGATTTTGCAAAATGTTTCACGCTCATCACGTAGCCAGTAGCAATGCGAAGCGAACCATATAGCTGTCTCCTCGATCCGACCCGTAGATCGGGCGCAACAACGATCCGAACGGGCGAAGTTACACGCGTCGCACGTACGGCCAGGCTACGGCGCGCAGGGACTTAGAAAAATTCGCCTCGGCCGCTCGGAGAAACTCCGAAAGCGGTCGGTTTCTTGAGTTTTTCTCGAAAACCGTCAGGTCGACCATACACTTTTTTTGCACGTACGTGTCCGTCTCGGCGTCCCACACAATGATCTAACGTTCCCGTCCGTCCGAAAATTTTTTTGAAAATTTTCCACCTGGACCGAACGAAAAATTTTCGATTTTGCAAAATGTTTCACGCTCATCACGTAGCCAGTAGCAATGCGAAGCGAACCATACAGCTGTCTCCTCGATCCGACCCGTAGATCGGGCGCAACAACGATCCGAACGGGCGAAGTTACACGCGTCGCACGTACGGCCAGGCTACGGCGCGCAGGGACTTAGAAAAATTCGCCTCGGCCGCTCGGAGAAACTCCGAAAGCGGTCGGTTTCTTGAGTTTTTCTCGAAAACCGTCAGGTCGACCATACACTTTTTTTGCACGTACGTGTCCGTCTCGGCGTCCCACACAATGATCTAACGTTCCCGTCCGTCCGAAAATTTTTTTGAAAATTTTCCACCTGGACCGAACGAAAAATTTTCGATTTTGCAAAATGTTTCACGCTCATCACGTAGCCAGTAGCAATGCGAAGCGAACCATATAGCTGTCTCCTCGATCCGACCCGTAGATCGGGCGCAACAACGATCCGAACGGGCGAAGTTACACGCGTCGCACGTACGGCCAGGCTACGGCGCGCAGGGACTTAGAAAAATTCGCCTCGGCCGCTCGGAGAAACTCCGAAAGCGGTCGGTTTCTTGAGTTTTTCTCGAAAACCGTCAGGTCGACCATACACTTTTTTTGCACGTACGTGTCCGTCTCGGCGTCCCACACAATGATCTAACGTTCCCGTCCGTCCGAAAATTTTTTTGAAAATTTTCCACCTGGACCGAACGAAAAATTTTCGATTTTGCAAAATGTTTCACGCTCATCACGTAGCCAGTAGCAATGCGAAGCGAACCATATAGCTGTCTCCTCGATCCGACCCGTAGATCGGGCGCAACAACGATCCGAACGGGCGAAGTTACACGCGTCGCACGTACGGCCAGGCTACGGCGCGCAGGGACTTAGAAAAATTCGCCTCGGCCGCTCGGAGAAACTCCGAAAGCGGTCGGTTTCTTGAGTTTTTCTCGAAAACCGTCAGGTCGACCATACACTTTTTTTGCACGTACGTGTCCGTCTCGGCGTCCCACACAATGATCTAACGTTCCCGTCCGTCCGAAAATTTTTTTGAAAATTTTCCACCTGGACCGAACGAAAAATTTTCGATTTTGCAAAATGTTTCACGCTCATCACGTAGCCAGTAGCAATGCGAAGCGAACCATACAGCTGTCTCCTCGATCCGACCCGTAGATCGGGCGCAACAACGATCCGAACGGGCGAAGTTACACGCGTCGCACGTACGGCCAGGCTACGGCGCGCAGGGACTTAGAAAAATTCGCCTCGGCCGCTCGGAGAAACTCCGAAAGCGGTCGGTTTCTTGAGTTTTTCTCGAAAACCGTCAGGTCGACCATACACTTTTTTTGCACGTACGTGTCCGTCTCGGCGTCCCACACAATGATCTAACGTTCCCGTCCGTCCGAAAATTTTTTTGAAAATTTTCCACCTGGACCGAACGAAAAATTTTCGATTTTGCAAAATGTTTCACGCTCATCACGTAGCCAGTAGCAATGCGAAGCGAACCATATAGCTGTCTCCTCGATCCGACCCGTAGATCGGGCGCAACAACGATCCGAACGGGCGAAGTTACACGCGTCGCACGTACGGCCAGGCTACGGCGCGCAGGGACTTAGAAAAATTCGCCTCGGCCGCTCGGAGAAACTCCGAAAGCGGTCGGTTTCTTGAGTTTTTCTCGAAAACCGTCAGGTCGACCATACACTTTTTTTGCACGTACGTGTCCGTCTCGGCGTCCCACACAATGATCTAACGTTCCCGTCCGTCCGAAAATTTTTTTGAAAATTTTCCACCTGGACCGAACGAAAAATTTTCGATTTTGCAAAATGTTTCACGCTCATCACGTAGCCAGTAGCAATGCGAAGCGAACCATATAGCTGTCTCCTCGATCCGACCCGTAGATCGGGCGCAACAACGATCCGAACGGGCGAAGTTACACGCGTCGCACGTACGGCCAGGCTACGGCGCGCAGGGACTTAGAAAAATTCGCCTCGGCCGCTCGGAGAAACTCCGAAAGCGGTCGGTTTCTTGAGTTTTTCTCGAAAACCGTCAGGTCGACCATACACTTTTTTTGCACGTACGTGTCCGTCTCGGCGTCCCACACAATGATCTAACGTTCCCGTCCGTCCGAAAATTTTTTTGAAAATTTTCCACCTGGACCGAACGAAAAATTTTCGATTTTGCAAAATGTTTCACGCTCATCACGTAGCCAGTAGCAATGCGAAGCGAACCATATAGCTGTCTCCTCGATCCGACCCGTAGATCGGGCGCAACAACGATCCGAACGGGCGAAGTTACACGCGTCGCACGTACGGCCAGGCTACGGCGCGCAGGGACTTAGAAAAATTCGCCTCGGCCGCTCGGAGAAACTCCGAAAGCGGTCGGTTTCTTGAGTTTTTCTCGAAAACCGTCAGGTCGACCATACACTTTTTTTGCACGTACGTGTCCGTCTCGGCGTCCCACACAATGATCTAACGTTCCCGTCCGTCCGAAAATTTTTTTGAAAATTTTCCACCTGGACCGAACGAAAAATTTTCGATTTTGCAAAATGTTTCACGCTCATCACGTAGCCAGTAGCAATGCGAAGCGAACCATACAGCTGTCTCCTCGATCCGACCCGTAGATCGGGCGCAACAACGATCCGAACGGGCGAAGTTACACGCGTCGCACGTACGGCCAGGCTACGGCGCGCAGGGACTTAGAAAAATTCGCCTCGGCCGCTCGGAGAAACTCCGAAAGCGGTCGGTTTCTTGAGTTTTTCTCGAAAACCGTCAGGTCGACCATACACTTTTTTTGCACGTACGTGTCCGTCTCGGCGTCCCACACAATGATCTAACGTTCCCGTCCGTCCGAAAATTTTTTTGAAAATTTTCCACCTGGACCGAACGAAAAATTTTCGATTTTGCAAAATGTTTCACGCTCATCACGTAGCCAGTAGCAATGCGAAGCGAACCATATAGCTGTCTCCTCGATCCGACCCGTAGATCGGGCGCAACAACGATCCGAACGGGCGAAGTTACACGCGTCGCACGTACGGCCAGGCTACGGCGCGCAGGGACTTAGAAAAATTCGCCTCGGCCGCTCGGAGAAACTCCGAAAGCGGTCGGTTTCTTGAGTTTTTCTCGAAAACCGTCAGGTCGACCATACACTTTTTTTGCACGTACGTGTCCGTCTCGGCGTCCCACACAATGATCTAACGTTCCCGTCCGTCCGAAAATTTTTTTGAAAATTTTCCACCTGGACCGAACGAAAAATTTTCGATTTTGCAAAATGTTTCACGCTCATCACGTAGCCAGTAGCAATGCGAAGCGAACCATATAGCTGTCTCCTCGATCCGACCCGTAGATCGGGCGCAACAACGATCCGAACGGGCGAAGTTACACGCGTCGCACGTACGGCCAGGCTACGGCGCGCAGGGACTTAGAAAAATTCGCCTCGGCCGCTCGGAGAAACTCCGAAAGCGGTCGGTTTCTTGAGTTTTTCTCGAAAACCGTCAGGTCGACCATACACTTTTTTTGCACGTACGTGTCCGTCTCGGCGTCCCACACAATGATCTAACGTTCCCGTCCGTCCGAAAATTTTTTTGAAAATTTTCCACCTGGACCGAACGAAAAATTTTCGATTTTGCAAAATGTTTCACGCTCATCACGTAGCCAGTAGCAATGCGAAGCGAACCATACAGCTGTCTCCTCGATCCGACCCGTAGATCGGGCGCAACAACGATCCGAACGGGCGAAGTTACACGCGTCGCACGTACGGCCAGGCTACGGCGCGCAGGGACTTAGAAAAATTCGCCTCGGCCGCTCGGAGAAACTCCGAAAGCGGTCGGTTTCTTGAGTTTTTCTCGAAAACCGTCAGGTCGACCATACACTTTTTTTGCACGTACGTGTCCGTCTCGGCGTCCCACACAATGATCTAACGTTCCCGTCCGTCCGAAAATTTTTTTGAAAATTTTCCACCTGGACCGAACGAAAAATTTTCGATTTTGCAAAATGTTTCACGCTCATCACGTAGCCAGTAGCAATGCGAAGCGAACCATATAGCTGTCTCCTCGATCCGACCCGTAGATCGGGCGCAACAACGATCCGAACGGGCGAAGTTACACGCGTCGCACGTACGGCCAGGCTACGGCGCGCAGGGACTTAGAAAAATTCGCCTCGGCCGCTCGGAGAAACTCCGAAAGCGGTCGGTTTCTTGAGTTTTTCTCGAAAACCGTCAGGTCGACCATACACTTTTTTTGCACGTACGTGTCCGTCTCGGCGTCCCACACAATGATCTAACGTTCCCGTCCGTCCGAAAATTTTTTTGAAAATTTTCCACCTGGACCGAACGAAAAATTTTCGATTTTGCAAAATGTTTCACGCTCATCACGTAGCCAGTAGCAATGCGAAGCGAACCATACAGCTGTCTCCTCGATCCGACCCGTAGATCGGGCGCAACAACGATCCGAACGGGCGAAGTTACACGCGTCGCACGTACGGCCAGGCTACGGCGCGCAGGGACTTAGAAAAATTCGCCTCGGCCGCTCGGAGAAACTCCGAAAGCGGTCGGTTTCTTGAGTTTTTCTCGAAAACCGTCAGGTCGACCATACACTTTTTTTGCACGTACGTGTCCGTCTCGGCGTCCCACACAATGATCTAACGTTCCCGTCCGTCCGAAAATTTTTTTGAAAATTTTCCACCTGGACCGAACGAAAAATTTTCGATTTTGCAAAATGTTTCACGCTCATCACGTAGCCAGTAGCAATGCGAAGCGAACCATATAGCTGTCTCCTCGATCCGACCCGTAGATCGGGCGCAACAACGATCCGAACGGGCGAAGTTACACGCGTCGCACGTACGGCCAGGCTACGGCGCGCAGGGACTTAGAAAAATTCGCCTCGGCCGCTCGGAGAAACTCCGAAAGCGGTCGGTTTCTTGAGTTTTTCTCGAAAACCGTCAGGTCGACCATACACTTTTTTTGCACGTACGTGTCCGTCTCGGCGTCCCACACAATGATCTAACGTTCCCGTCCGTCCGAAAATTTTTTTGAAAATTTTCCACCTGGACCGAACGAAAAATTTTCGATTTTGCAAAATGTTTCACGCTCATCACGTAGCCAGTAGCAATGCGAAGCGAACCATACAGCTGTCTCCTCGATCCGACCCGTAGATCGGGCGCAACAACGATCCGAACGGGCGAAGTTACACGCGTCGCACGTACGGCCAGGCTACGGCGCGCAGGGACTTAGAAAAATTCGCCTCGGCCGCTCGGAGAAACTCCGAAAGCGGTCGGTTTCTTGAGTTTTTCTCGAAAACCGTCAGGTCGACCATACACTTTTTTTGCACGTACGTGTCCGTCTCGGCGTCCCACACAATGATCTAACGTTCCCGTCCGTCCGAAAATTTTTTTGAAAATTTTCCACCTGGACCGAACGAAAAATTTTCGATTTTGCAAAATGTTTCACGCTCATCACGTAGCCAGTAGCAATGCGAAGCGAACCATATAGCTGTCTCCTCGATCCGACCCGTAGATCGGGCGCAACAACGATCCGAACGGGCGAAGTTACACGCGTCGCACGTACGGCCAGGCTACGGCGCGCAGGGACTTAGAAAAATTCGCCTCGGCCGCTCGGAGAAACTCCGAAAGCGGTCGGTTTCTTGAGTTTTTCTCGAAAACCGTCAGGTCGACCATACACTTTTTTTGCACGTACGTGTCCGTCTCGGCGTCCCACACAATGATCTAACGTTCCCGTCCGTCCGAAAATTTTTTTGAAAATTTTCCACCTGGACCGAACGAAAAATTTTCGATTTTGCAAAATGTTTCACGCTCATCACGTAGCCAGTAGCAATGCGAAGCGAACCATATAGCTGTCTCCTCGATCCGACCCGTAGATCGGGCGCAACAACGATCCGAACGGGCGAAGTTACACGCGTCGCACGTACGGCCAGGCTACGGCGCGCAGGGACTTAGAAAAATTCGCCTCGGCCGCTCGGAGAAACTCCGAAAGCGGTCGGTTTCTTGAGTTTTTCTCGAAAACCGTCAGGTCGACCATACACTTTTTTTGCACGTACGTGTCCGTCTCGGCGTCCCACACAATGATCTAACGTTCCCGTCCGTCCGAAAATTTTTTTGAAAATTTTCCACCTGGACCGAACGAAAAATTTTCGATTTTGCAAAATGTTTCACGCTCATCACGTAGCCAGTAGCAATGCGAAGCGAACCATACAGCTGTCTCCTCGATCCGACCCGTAGATCGGGCGCAACAACGATCCGAACGGGCGAAGTTACACGCGTCGCACGTACGGCCAGGCTACGGCGCGCAGGGACTTAGAAAAATTCGCCTCGGCCGCTCGGAGAAACTCCGAAAGCGGTCGGTTTCTTGAGTTTTTCTCGAAAACCGTCAGGTCGACCATACACTTTTTTTGCACGTACGTGTCCGTCTCGGCGTCCCACACAATGATCTAACGTTCCCGTCCGTCCGAAAATTTTTTTGAAAATTTTCCACCTGGACCGAACGAAAAATTTTCGATTTTGCAAAATGTTTCACGCTCATCACGTAGCCAGTAGCAATGCGAAGCGAACCATATAGCTGTCTCCTCGATCCGACCCGTAGATCGGGCGCAACAACGATCCGAACGGGCGAAGTTACACGCGTCGCACGTACGGCCAGGCTACGGCGCGCAGGGACTTAGAAAAATTCGCCTCGGCCGCTCGGAGAAACTCCGAAAGCGGTCGGTTTCTTGAGTTTTTCTCGAAAACCGTCAGGTCGACCATACACTTTTTTTGCACGTACGTGTCCGTCTCGGCGTCCCACACAATGATCTAACGTTCCCGTCCGTCCGAAAATTTTTTTGAAAATTTTCCACCTGGACCGAACGAAAAATTTTCGATTTTGCAAAATGTTTCACGCTCATCACGTAGCCAGTAGCAATGCGAAGCGAACCATACAGCTGTCTCCTCGATCCGACCCGTAGATCGGGCGCAACAACGATCCGAACGGGCGAAGTTACACGCGTCGCACGTACGGCCAGGCTACGGCGCGCAGGGACTTAGAAAAATTCGCCTCGGCCGCTCGGAGAAACTCCGAAAGCGGTCGGTTTCTTGAGTTTTTCTCGAAAACCGTCAGGTCGACCATACACTTTTTTTGCACGTACGTGTCCGTCTCGGCGTCCCACACAATGATCTAACGTTCCCGTCCGTCCGAAAATTTTTTTGAAAATTTTCCACCTGGACCGAACGAAAAATTTTCGATTTTGCAAAATGTTTCACGCTCATCACGTAGCCAGTAGCAATGCGAAGCGAACCATATAGCTGTCTCCTCGATCCGACCCGTAGATCGGGCGCAACAACGATCCGAACGGGCGAAGTTACACGCGTCGCACGTACGGCCAGGCTACGGCGCGCAGGGACTTAGAAAAATTCGCCTCGGCCGCTCGGAGAAACTCCGAAAGCGGTCGGTTTCTTGAGTTTTTCTCGAAAACCGTCAGGTCGACCATACACTTTTTTTGCACGTACGTGTCCGTCTCGGCGTCCCACACAATGATCTAACGTTCCCGTCCGTCCGAAAATTTTTTTGAAAATTTTCCACCTGGACCGAACGAAAAATTTTCGATTTTGCAAAATGTTTCACGCTCATCACGTAGCCAGTAGCAATGCGAAGCGAACCATATAGCTGTCTCCTCGATCCGACCCGTAGATCGGGCGCAACAACGATCCGAACGGGCGAAGTTACACGCGTCGCACGTACGGCCAGGCTACGGCGCGCAGGGACTTAGAAAAATTCGCCTCGGCCGCTCGGAGAAACTCCGAAAGCGGTCGGTTTCTTGAGTTTTTCTCGAAAACCGTCAGGTCGACCATACACTTTTTTTGCACGTACGTGTCCGTCTCGGCGTCCCACACAATGATCTAACGTTCCCGTCCGTCCGAAAATTTTTTTGAAAATTTTCCACCTGGACCGAACGAAAAATTTTCGATTTTGCAAAATGTTTCACGCTCATCACGTAGCCAGTAGCAATGCGAAGCGAACCATACAGCTGTCTCCTCGATCCGACCCGTAGATCGGGCGCAACAACGATCCGAACGGGCGAAGTTACACGCGTCGCACGTACGGCCAGGCTACGGCGCGCAGGGACTTAGAAAAATTCGCCTCGGCCGCTCGGAGAAACTCCGAAAGCGGTCGGTTTCTTGAGTTTTTCTCGAAAACCGTCAGGTCGACCATACACTTTTTTTGCACGTACGTGTCCGTCTCGGCGTCCCACACAATGATCTAACGTTCCCGTCCGTCCGAAAATTTTTTTGAAAATTTTCCACCTGGACCGAACGAAAAATTTTCGATTTTGCAAAATGTTTCACGCTCATCACGTAGCCAGTAGCAATGCGAAGCGAACCATATAGCTGTCTCCTCGATCCGACCCGTAGATCGGGCGCAACAACGATCCGAACGGGCGAAGTTACACGCGTCGCACGTACGGCCAGGCTACGGCGCGCAGGGACTTAGAAAAATTCGCCTCGGCCGCTCGGAGAAACTCCGAAAGCGGTCGGTTTCTTGAGTTTTTCTCGAAAACCGTCAGGTCGACCATACACTTTTTTTGCACGTACGTGTCCGTCTCGGCGTCCCACACAATGATCTAACGTTCCCGTCCGTCCGAAAATTTTTTTGAAAATTTTCCACCTGGACCGAACGAAAAATTTTCGATTTTGCAAAATGTTTCACGCTCATCACGTAGCCAGTAGCAATGCGAAGCGAACCATACAGCTGTCTCCTCGATCCGACCCGTAGATCGGGCGCAACAACGATCCGAACGGGCGAAGTTACACGCGTCGCACGTACGGCCAGGCTACGGCGCGCAGGGACTTAGAAAAATTCGCCTCGGCCGCTCGGAGAAACTCCGAAAGCGGTCGGTTTCTTGAGTTTTTCTCGAAAACCGTCAGGTCGACCATACACTTTTTTTGCACGTACGTGTCCGTCTCGGCGTCCCACACAATGATCTAACGTTCCCGTCCGTCCGAAAATTTTTTTGAAAATTTTCCACCTGGACCGAACGAAAAATTTTCGATTTTGCAAAATGTTTCACGCTCATCACGTAGCCAGTAGCAATGCGAAGCGAACCATATAGCTGTCTCCTCGATCCGACCCGTAGATCGGGCGCAACAACGATCCGAACGGTCGAAGTTACACGCGTCGCACGTACGGCCAGGCTACGGCGCGCAGGGACTTAGAAAAATTCGCCTCGGCCGCTCGGAGAAACTCCGAAAGCGGTCGGTTTCTTGAGTTTTTCTCGAAAACCGTCAGGTCGACCATACACTTTTTTTGCACGTACGTGTCCGTCTCGGCGTCCCACACAATGATCTAACGTTCCCGTCCGTCCGAAAATTTTTTTGAAAATTTTCCACCTGGACCGAACGAAAAATTTTCGATTTTGCAAAATGTTTCACGCTCATCACGTAGCCAGTAGCAATGCGAAGCGAACCATACAGCTGTCTCCTCGATCCGACCCGTAGATCGGGCGCAACAACGATCCGAACGGGCGAAGTTACACGCGTCGCACGTACGGCCAGGCTACGGCGCGCAGGGACTTAGAAAAATTCGCCTCGGCCGCTCGGAGAAACTCCGAAAGCGGTCGGTTTCTTGAGTTTTTCTCGAAAACCGTCAGGTCGACCATACACTTTTTTTGCACGTACGTGTCCGTCTCGGCGTCCCACACAATGATCTAACGTTCCCGTCCGTCCGAAAATTTTTTTGAAAATTTTCCACCTGGACCGAACGAAAAATTTTCGATTTTGCAAAATGTTTCACGCTCATCACGTAGCCAGTAGCAATGCGAAGCGAACCATATAGCTGTCTCCTCGATCCGACCCGTAGATCGGGCGCAACAACGATCCGAACGGGCGAAGTTACACGCGTCGCACGTACGGCCAGGCTACGGCGCGCAGGGACTTAGAAAAATTCGCCTCGGCCGCTCGGAGAAACTCCGAAAGCGGTCGGTTTCTTGAGTTTTTCTCGAAAACCGTCAGGTCGACCATACACTTTTTTTGCACGTACGTGTCCGTCTCGGCGTCCCACACAATGATCTAACGTTCCCGTCCGTCCGAAAATTTTTTTGAAAATTTTCCACCTGGACCGAACGAAAAATTTTCGATTTTGCAAAATGTTTCACGCTCATCACGTAGCCAGTAGCAATGCGAAGCGAACCATACAGCTGTCTCCTCGATCCGACCCGTAGATCGGGCGCAACAACGATCCGAACGGGCGAAGTTACACGCGTCGCACGTACGGCCAGGCTACGGCGCGCAGGGACTTAGAAAAATTCGCCTCGGCCGCTCGGAGAAACTCCGAAAGCGGTCGGTTTCTTGAGTTTTTCTCGAAAACCGTCAGGTCGACCATACACTTTTTTTGCACGTACGTGTCCGTCTCGGCGTCCCACACAATGATCTAACGTTCCCGTCCGTCCGAAAATTTTTTTGAAAATTTTCCACCTGGACCGAACGAAAAATTTTCGATTTTGCAAAATGTTTCACGCTCATCACGTAGCCAGTAGCAATGCGAAGCGAACCATACAGCTGTCTCCTCGATCCGACCCGTAGATCGGGCGCAACAACGATCCGAACGGGCGAAGTTACACGCGTCGCACGTACGGCCAGGCTACGGCGCGCAGGGACTTAGAAAAATTCGCCTCGGCCGCTCGGAGAAACTCCGAAAGCGGTCGGTTTCTTGAGTTTTTCTCGAAAACCGTCAGGTCGACCATACACTTTTTTTGCACGTACGTGTCCGTCTCGGCGTCCCACACAATGATCTAACGTTCCCGTCCGTCCGAAAATTTTTTTGAAAATTTTCCACCTGGACCGAACGAAAAATTTTCGATTTTGCAAAATGTTTCACGCTCATCACGTAGCCAGTAGCAATGCGAAGCGAACCATATAGCTGTCTCCTCGATCCGACCCGTAGATCGGGCGCAACAACGATCCGAACGGGCGAAGTTACACGCGTCGCACGTACGGCCAGGCTACGGCGCGCAGGGACTTAGAAAAATTCGCCTCGGCCGCTCGGAGAAACTCCGAAAGCGGTCGGTTTCTTGAGTTTTTCTCGAAAACCGTCAGGTCGACCATACACTTTTTTTGCACGTACGTGTCCGTCTCGGCGTCCCACACAATGATCTAACGTTCCCGTCCGTCCGAAAATTTTTTTGAAAATTTTCCACCTGGACCGAACGAAAAATTTTCGATTTTGCAAAATGTTTCACGCTCATCACGTAGCCAGTAGCAATGCGAAGCGAACCATACAGCTGTCTCCTCGATCCGACCCGTAGATCGGGCGCAACAACGATCCGAACGGGCGAAGTTACACGCGTCGCACGTACGGCCAGGCTACGGCGCGCAGGGACTTAGAAAAATTCGCCTCGGCCGCTCGGAGAAACTCCGAAAGCGGTCGGTTTCTTGAGTTTTTCTCGAAAACCGTCAGGTCGACCATACACTTTTTTTGCACGTACGTGTCCGTCTCGGCGTCCCACACAATGATCTAACGTTCCCGTCCGTCCGAAAATTTTTTTGAAAATTTTCCACCTGGACCGAACGAAAAATTTTCGATTTTGCAAAATGTTTCACGCTCATCACGTAGCCAGTAGCAATGCGAAGCGAACCATATAGCTGTCTCCTCGATCCGACCCGTAGATCGGGCGCAACAACGATCCGAACGGGCGAAGTTACACGCGTCGCACGTACGGCCAGGCTACGGCGCGCAGGGACTTAGAAAAATTCGCCTCGGCCGCTCGGAGAAACTCCGAAAGCGGTCGGTTTCTTGAGTTTTTCTCGAAAACCGTCAGGTCGACCATACACTTTTTTTGCACGTACGTGTCCGTCTCGGCGTCCCACACAATGATCTAACGTTCCCGTCCGTCCGAAAATTTTTTTGAAAATTTTCCACCTGGACCGAACGAAAAATTTTCGATTTTGCAAAATGTTTCACGCTCATCACGTAGCCAGTAGCAATGCGAAGCGAACCATACAGCTGTCTCCTCGATCCGACCCGTAGATCGGGCGCAACAACGATCCGAACGGGCGAAGTTACACGCGTCGCACGTACGGCCAGGCTACGGCGCGCAGGGACTTAGAAAAATTCGCCTCGGCCGCTCGGAGAAACTCCGAAAGCGGTCGGTTTCTTGAGTTTTTCTCGAAAACCGTCAGGTCGACCATACACTTTTTTTGCACGTACGTGTCCGTCTCGGCGTCCCACACAATGATCTAACGTTCCCGTCCGTCCGAAAATTTTTTTGAAAATTTTCCACCTGGACCGAACGAAAAATTTTCGATTTTGCAAAATGTTTCACGCTCATCACGTAGCCAGTAGCAATGCGAAGCGAACCATATAGCTGTCTCCTCGATCCGACCCGTAGATCGGGCGCAACAACGATCCGAACGGGCGAAGTTACACGCGTCGCACGTACGGCCAGGCTACGGCGCGCAGGGACTTAGAAAAATTCGCCTCGGCCGCTCGGAGAAACTCCGAAAGCGGTCGGTTTCTTGAGTTTTTCTCGAAAACCGTCAGGTCGACCATACACTTTTTTTGCACGTACGTGTCCGTCTCGGCGTCCCACACAATGATCTAACGTTCCCGTCCGTCCGAAAATTTTTTTGAAAATTTTCCACCTGGACCGAACGAAAAATTTTCGATTTTGCAAAATGTTTCACGCTCATCACGTAGCCAGTAGCAATGCGAAGCGAACCATATAGCTGTCTCCTCGATCCGACCCGTAGATCGGGCGCAACAACGATCCGAACGGGCGAAGTTACACGCGTCGCACGTACGGCCAGGCTACGGCGCGCAGGGACTTAGAAAAATTCGCCTCGGCCGCTCGGAGAAACTCCGAAAGCGGTCGGTTTCTTGAGTTTTTCTCGAAAACCGTCAGGTCGACCATACACTTTTTTTGCACGTACGTGTCCGTCTCGGCGTCCCACACAATGATCTAACGTTCCCGTCCGTCCGAAAATTTTTTTGAAAATTTTCCACCTGGACCGAACGAAAAATTTTCGATTTTGCAAAATGTTTCACGCTCATCACGTAGCCAGTAGCAATGCGAAGCGAACCATACAGCTGTCTCCTCGATCCGACCCGTAGATCGGGCGCAACAACGATCCGAACGGGCGAAGTTACACGCGTCGCACGTACGGCCAGGCTACGGCGCGCAGGGACTTAGAAAAATTCGCCTCGGCCGCTCGGAGAAACTCCGAAAGCGGTCGGTTTCTTGAGTTTTTCTCGAAAACCGTCAGGTCGACCATACACTTTTTTTGCACGTACGTGTCCGTCTCGGCGTCCCACACAATGATCTAACGTTCCCGTCCGTCCGAAAATTTTTTTGAAAATTTTCCACCTGGACCGAACGAAAAATTTTCGATTTTGCAAAATGTTTCACGCTCATCACGTAGCCAGTAGCAATGCGAAGCGAACCATATAGCTGTCTCCTCGATCCGACCCGTAGATCGGGCGCAACAACGATCCGAACGGGCGAAGTTACACGCGTCGCACGTACGGCCAGGCTACGGCGCGCAGGGACTTAGAAAAATTCGCCTCGGCCGCTCGGAGAAACTCCGAAAGCGGTCGGTTTCTTGAGTTTTTCTCGAAAACCGTCAGGTCGACCATACACTTTTTTTGCACGTACGTGTCCGTCTCGGCGTCCCACACAATGATCTAACGTTCCCGTCCGTCCGAAAATTTTTTTGAAAATTTTCCACCTGGACCGAACGAAAAATTTTCGATTTTGCAAAATGTTTCACGCTCATCACGTAGCCAGTAGCAATGCGAAGCGAACCATATAGCTGTCTCCTCGATCCGACCCGTAGATCGGGCGCAACAACGATCCGAACGGGCGAAGTTACACGCGTCGCACGTACGGCCAGGCTACGGCGCGCAGGGACTTAGAAAAATTCGCCTCGGCCGCTCGGAGAAACTCCGAAAGCGGTCGGTTTCTTGAGTTTTTCTCGAAAACCGTCAGGTCGACCATACACTTTTTTTGCACGTACGTGTCCGTCTCGGCGTCCCACACAATGATCTAACGTTCCCGTCCGTCCGAAAATTTTTTTGAAAATTTTCCACCTGGACCGAACGAAAAATTTTCGATTTTGCAAAATGTTTCACGCTCATCACGTAGCCAGTAGCAATGCGAAGCGAACCATATAGCTGTCTCCTCGATCCGACCCGTTGATCGGGCGCAACAACGATCCGAACGGGCGAAGTTACACGCGTCGCACGTACGGCCAGGCTACGGCGCGCAGGGACTTAGAAAAATTCGCCTCGGCCGCTCGGAGAAACTCCGAAAGCGGTCGGTTTCTTGAGTTTTTCTCGAAAACCGTCAGGTCGACCATACACTTTTTTTGCACGTACGTGTCCGTCTCGGCGTCCCACACAATGATCTAACGTTCCCGTCCGTCCGAAAATTTTTTTGAAAATTTTCCACCTGGACCGAACGAAAAATTTTCGATTTTGCAAAATGTTTCACGCTCATCACGTAGCCAGTAGCAATGCGAAGCGAACCATATAGCTGTCTCCTCGATCCGACCCGTAGATCGGGCGCAACAACGATCCGAACGGGCGAAGTTACACGCGTCGCACGTACGGCCAGGCTACGGCGCGCAGGGACTTAGAAAAATTCGCCTCGGCCGCTCGGAGAAACTCCGAAAGCGGTCGGTTTCTTGAGTTTTTCTCGAAAACCGTCAGGTCGACCATACACTTTTTTTGCACGTACGTGTCCGTCTCGGCGTCCCACACAATGATCTAACGTTCCCGTCCGTCCGAAAATTTTTTTGAAAATTTTCCACCTGGACCGAACGAAAAATTTTCGATTTTGCAAAATGTTTCACGCTCATCACGTAGCCAGTAGCAATGCGAAGCGAACCATACAGCTGTCTCCTCGATCCGACCCGTAGATCGGGCGCAACAACGATCCGAACGGGCGAAGTTACACGCGTCGCACGTACGGCCAGGCTACGGCGCGCAGGGACTTAGAAAAATTCGCCTCGGCCGCTCGGAGAAACTCCGAAAGCGGTCGGTTTCTTGAGTTTTTCTCGAAAACCGTCAGGTCGACCATACACTTTTTTTGCACGTACGTGTCCGTCTCGGCGTCCCACACAATGATCTAACGTTCCCGTCCGTCCGAAAATTTTTTTGAAAATTTTCCACCTGGACCGAACGAAAAATTTTCGATTTTGCAAAATGTTTCACGCTCATCACGTAGCCAGTAGCAATGCGAAGCGAACCATATAGCTGTCTCCTCGATCCGACCCGTAGATCGGGCGCAACAACGATCCGAACGGGCGAAGTTACACGCGTCGCACGTACGGCCAGGCTACGGCGCGCAGGG
>CATORF010000361.1:2500-5000 GCA_951804975.1 Anthophora plumipes | reverse complement strand
GACACCCGTTCCGCGACAAAGTTGTTTTAACCTTCGTCGTCGGCTATTGGGACGAAAGACCGGTCGAAGCCGTATCAAGCCTCCGCGGGTCCGTCGAAGTTCTTCGCACGCTCTTTTTTTTTTGCTGCTCCAGTTTCAAAAGCAATACGCATGCAAAAGATGATGATATAGTCGGACTCCCATTCCGCGGCAAGGCTGTTCTGGTCTTCGTCGTCGGCTATTTGGGAAGAAAGACCCATCGTCTATGCCGTTAATTAGCTTCCGTGCTTCTGTTGAATTTCGCCTACGGCTATTGCGTTCAAGTGCCACAGAGTGCGTGTACGGGCACTGCCATTCTTTGCGTATACTCTTCCGAAGGTGCGAGGTCGAACGAGGATTCTTTGTATCGGGGTATCCCCGTCGTTTCCTCCTCCTCAATCCTTCGATGGTTTCTTTTTCAATTTTTATGTTGGAAAATGTTCTTTGCGCCTGGTCGCTGGTGACGTGCTTGCTTGCGCGTGCCGGCGAATTTCGTCTCGGACACACTTTTGTGTCGCCTAGTCGACTTCGGTCGATGCGTACACGGTTCTACCGTTACGAAATGGTGACGCTCGACACCTCCTTCTGTGGCGCTGGTTGGAGGTGTTCGAGTCTCGGTTTCCAGTGTGATTCCGAAAAAGTACTTGAGTTTATATAAAATTATAACAAATACGATTACCCTGAACGGTGGATCACTTGGCTCGTGGGTCGATGAAGAACGCAGCTAATTGCGCGTCAACGTGTGAACTGCAGGACACATGAACATCGACATTTCGAACGCACATTGCGGTCCACGGATACAATTCCTGGACCACGCTTGGCTGAGGGTCGTTCACGTAACCCATATACTGCTTGCGTCGCGTATCTCCCTGTCTCTCCATTTCTTCATATTCCTTTCGCGAATATCCCCGCCGCGACGTTCTTGAAGAACGTTCCGAGTCGGGCGCGCGTAAACGGGGTGTGTGATATGGAGCTAGCCGCTGGAGAGAACGTGGCGTACGAGCGATTGTTGGGCGTTCGTCGGCGTTTGCCGCGGGCATGCCTCGATTTGTGTTCTACGCATATGTTGCGAAAATATTATGCGAACGTTTCACAGGAACGATAAAATCGTACGGACTTGCGTGCTGGTGGCTTGCGTGCGTCGCGATGCGACCGCCCACCGTGTACCGCTCCGTCGTAATACAGTCTCCTTGTGGTCGTTTCGCGTAATACGCTCATATTGATGGTTCGCAATCTTGAGTATGCAAGGACCGCGCTCCCTACGTCGTCTGAAACGATTTCATCGTGCTAGACTGAAAGAGAGAAGTTTTGAACTCAGTCTAGAGAGAAGTGAATTGGAGACATCGAGATTGTTCAAATGGAGTGCGTCCGAATGGTCGTGCACCTACCCGGTGGTGTGTCTAGCACCTACGCGGTGTTGGGTATTGCAGATCGTTGTTCGGAATGGCCCCAGGGATATAGGAAATTTTTTGCATTCCCTCTCCTGTCTCTTCAACAATACTGTACAACACTACTCTCTGCTGCAGAACAATGTACACCGTCGTGGTGGATGTTTAAGGGTCGTCGTTGCAAGGCAAATACTATCCTGGAGTGTTGTGTGCTCTACGAGAGGAACATCGTGCGAGGTATCTTTCTCCGAACGCTGATGTGTGGGAACTTAGGCAGTAGGTGTACCGTTGCGGTTAACAAGTCCGCTCGTCGTCTGTCGCCAAACCCAGCCACGTTCGTCGAACATGGGAAAGGTAGCGCGCGGGTTTTCTCGATGGATCCACACACCTTTTGGAAGAGTTGCAGCAACGTTTCGGTAACCCAGTCCCCATAGACGCGCGTGTTATTGAATTTGCCTCACAGAGAGAGCGTGTTTCAGTAGGAAGGAAGAGGCCTGTTGCAGAGGACGAGACAAATATAATTTCTTTTTCCTCTTTGGTGTGGCTCGAGCAAAGAAGCGAGATGCATGCAACCTTCACACGCGAAAAGGGGACAGACACGAAGGAACTCCGGAGAGCTTAGACGTTGGTCGCCCCATGTCTTCTTCACTGCCGATCACGGGACCGCGCAACCAAAGCCGATCGTCCAGTCCCAGAACGCATAGACAGAGGACGGACGTTAAAATTCGGTATTTGGTTGTCTTGCGAGAGAGTCTCGTGATTCGAACATGGGCAGAGGAAAAGGGCACTTTGGCGAGGCGCATAAAACTCTACTCTCCGACCATATGCGGAGTTCTTTTCCATTCGCTCAGTTTTCGCTCTTCTTTCCTTTTGAAATTTCTTTTTCTTCCTGTAATTCCCATTGGAATATACGAGAGATATAAAGAAGAGGAAGAGTTGTCGTTCGTGTGTACCGTCGTGTTATTGCTCTCTTCAGGATTTTGCGTCGGGACGTGCAAGTTTTTCTCTTTCGATCGTGTTATAACGGCGTGTTCTTGGGAGTTTCCGAGTGAAACACGACCCAGCCCCGTTTCTCGAGCGAAGAGCAAAAGACT
>CATORF010000360.1:45000-50000 GCA_951804975.1 Anthophora plumipes | reverse complement strand
ATTTTCCACCTGGACCGAACGAAAAATTTTCGATTTTGCAAAATGTTTCACGCTCATCACGTAGCCAGTAGCAATGCGAAGCGAACCATATAGCTGTCTCCTCGATCCGACCCGTAGATCGGGCGCAACAACGATCCGAACGGGCGAAGTTACACGCGTCGCACGTACGGCCAGGCTACGGCGCGCAGGGACTTAGAAAAATTCGCCTCGGCCGCTCGGAGAAACTCCGAAAGCGGTCGGTTTCTTGAGTTTTTCTCGAAAACCGTCAGGTCGACCATACACTTTTTTTGCACGTACGTGTCCGTCTCGGCGTCCCACACAATGATCTAACGTTCCCGTCCGTCCGAAAATTTTTTTGAAAATTTTCCACCTGGACCGAACGAAAAATTTTCGATTTTGCAAAATGTTTCACGCTCATCACGTAGCCAGTAGCAATGCGAAGCGAACCATATAGCTGTCTCCTCGATCCGACCCGTAGATCGGGCGCAACAACGATCCGAACGGGCGAAGTTACACGCGTCGCACGTACGGCCAGGCTACGGCGCGCAGGGACTTAGAAAAATTCGCCTCGGCCGCTCGGAGAAACTCCGAAAGCGGTCGGTTTCTTGAGTTTTTCTCGAAAACCGTCAGGTCGACCATACACTTTTTTTGCACGTACGTGTCCGTCTCGGCGTCCCACACAATGATCTAACGTTCCCGTCCGTCCGAAAATTTTTTTGAAAATTTTCCACCTGGACCGAACGAAAAATTTTCGATTTTGCAAAATGTTTCACGCTCATCACGTAGCCAGTAGCAATGCGAAGCGAACCATATAGCTGTCTCCTCGATCCGACCCGTAGATCGGGCGCAACAACGATCCGAACGGGCGAAGTTACACGCGTCGCACGTACGGCCAGGCTACGGCGCGCAGGGACTTAGAAAAATTCGCCTCGGCCGCTCGGAGAAACTCCGAAAGCGGTCGGTTTCTTGAGTTTTTCTCGAAAACCGTCAGGTCGACCATACACTTTTTTTGCACGTACGTGTCCGTCTCGGCGTCCCACACAATGATCTAACGTTCCCGTCCGTCCGAAAATTTTTTTGAAAATTTTCCACCTGGACCGAACGAAAAATTTTCGATTTTGCAAAATGTTTCACGCTCATCACGTA
Source organism: Anthophora plumipes (assembly GCA_951804975.1). Classification (NCBI taxonomy): domain Eukaryota; kingdom Metazoa; phylum Arthropoda; class Insecta; order Hymenoptera; family Apidae; genus Anthophora; species Anthophora plumipes. The sequence goes on along the minus strand of CATORF010000360.1, from coordinate 48,854 downwards.
GCCAGTAGCAATGCGAAGCGAACCATATAGCGTCTCCTCGATCCGACCCGTAGATCGGGCGCAACAACGATCCGAACGGGCGAAGTTACACGCGTCGCACGTACGGCCAGGCTACGGCGCGCAGGGACTTAGAAAAATTCGCCTCGGCCGCTCGGAGAAACTCCGAAAGCGGTCGGTTTCTTGAGTTTTTCTCGAAAACCGTCAGGTCGACCATACACTTTTTTTGCACGTACGTGTCCGTCTCGGCGTCCCACACAATGATCTAACGTTCCCGTCCGTCCGAAAATTTTTTTGAAAATTTTCCACCTGGACCGAACGAAAAATTTTCGATTTTGCAAAATGTTTCACGCTCATCACGTAGCCAGTAGCAATGCGAAGCGAACCATATAGCTGTCTCCTCGATCCGACCCGTAGATCGGGCGCAACAACGATCCGAACGGGCGAAGTTACACGCGTCGCACGTACGGCCAGGCTACGGCGCGCAGGGACTTAGAAAAATTCGCCTCGGCCGCTCGGAGAAACTCCGAAAGCGGTCGGTTTCTTGAGTTTTTCTCGAAAACCGTCAGGTCGACCATACACTTTTTTTGCACGTACGTGTCCGTCTCGGCGTCCCACACAATGATCTAACGTTCCCGTCCGTCCGAAAATTTTTTTGAAAATTTTCCACCTGGACCGAACGAAAAATTTTCGATTTTGCAAAATGTTTCACGCTCATCACGTAGCCAGTAGCAATGCGAAGCGAACCATATAGCTGTCTCCTCGATCCGACCCGTAGATCGGGCGCAACAACGATCCGAACGGGCGAAGTTACACGCGTCGCACGTACGGCCAGGCTACGGCGCGCAGGGACTTAGAAAAATTCGCCTCGGCCGCTCGGAGAAACTCCGAAAGCGGTCGGTTTCTTGAGTTTTTCTCGAAAACCGTCAGGTCGACCATACACTTTTTTTGCACGTACGTGTCCGTCTCGGCGTCCCACACAATGATCTAACGTTCCCGTCCGTCCGAAAATTTTTTTGAAAATTTTCCACCTGGACCGAACGAAAAATTTTCGATTTTGCAAAATGTTTCACGCTCATCACGTAGCCAGTAGCAATGCGAAGCGAACCATATAGCTGTCTCCTCGATCCGACCCGTAGATCGGGCGCAACAACGATCCGAACGGGCGAAGTTACACGCGTCGCACGTACGGCCAGGCTACGGCGCGCAGGGACTTAGAAAAATTCGCCTCGGCCGCTCGGAGAAACTCCGAAAGCGGTCGGTTTCTTGAGTTTTTCTCGAAAACCGTCAGGTCGACCATACACTTTTTTTGCACGTACGTGTCCGTCTCGGCGTCCCACACAATGATCTAACGTTCCCGTCCGTCCGAAAATTTTTTTGAAAATTTTCCACCTGGACCGAACGAAAAATTTTCGATTTTGCAAAATGTTTCACGCTCATCACGTAGCCAGTAGCAATGCGAAGCGAACCATATAGCTGTCTCCTCGATCCGACCCGTAGATCGGGCGCAACAACGATCCGAACGGGCGAAGTTACACGCGTCGCACGTACGGCCAGGCTACGGCGCGCAGGGACTTAGAAAAATTCGCCTCGGCCGCTCGGAGAAACTCCGAAAGCGGTCGGTTTCTTGAGTTTTTCTCGAAAACCGTCAGGTCGACCATACACTTTTTTTGCACGTACGTGTCCGTCTCGGCGTCCCACACAATGATCTAACGTTCCCGTCCGTCCGAAAATTTTTTTGAAAATTTTCCACCTGGACCGAACGAAAAATTTTCGATTTTGCAAAATGTTTCACGCTCATCACGTAGCCAGTAGCAATGCGAAGCGAACCATATAGCTGTCTCCTCGATCCGACCCGTAGATCGGGCGCAACAACGATCCGAACGGGCGAAGTTACACGCGTCGCACGTACGGCCAGGCTACGGCGCGCAGGGACTTAGAAAAATTCGCCTCGGCCGCTCGGAGAAACTCCGAAAGCGGTCGGTTTCTTGAGTTTTTCTCGAAAACCGTCAGGTCGACCATACACTTTTTTTGCACGTACGTGTCCGTCTCGGCGTCCCACACAATGATCTAACGTTCCCGTCCGTCCGAAAATTTTTTTGAAAATTTTCCACCTGGACCGAACGAAAAATTTTCGATTTTGCAAAATGTTTCACGCTCATCACGTAGCCAGTAGCAATGCGAAGCGAACCATATAGCTGTCTCCTCGATCCGACCCGTAGATCGGGCGCAACAACGATCCGAACGGGCGAAGTTACACGCGTCGCACGTACGGCCAGGCTACGGCGCGCAGGGACTTAGAAAAATTCGCCTCGGCCGCTCGGAGAAACTCCGAAAGCGGTCGGTTTCTTGAGTTTTTCTCGAAAACCGTCAGGTCGACCATACACTTTTTTTGCACGTACGTGTCCGTCTCGGCGTCCCACACAATGATCTAACGTTCCCGTCCGTCCGAAAATTTTTTTGAAAATTTTCCACCTGGACCGAACGAAAAATTTTCGATTTTGCAAAATGTTTCACGCTCATCACGTAGCCAGTAGCAATGCGAAGCGAACCATATAGCTGTCTCCTCGATCCGACCCGTAGATCGGGCGCAACAACGATCCGAACGGGCGAAGTTACACGCGTCGCACGTACGGCCAGGCTACGGCGCGCAGGGACTTAGAAAAATTCGCCTCGGCCGCTCGGAGAAACTCCGAAAGCGGTCGGTTTCTTGAGTTTTTCTCGAAAACCGTCAGGTCGACCATACACTTTTTTTGCACGTACGTGTCCGTCTCGGCGTCCCACACAATGATCTAACGTTCCCGTCCGTCCGAAAATTTTTTTGAAAATTTTCCACCTGGACCGAACGAAAAATTTTCGATTTTGCAAAATGTTTCACGCTCATCACGTAGCCAGTAGCAATGCGAAGCGAACCATATAGCTGTCTCCTCGATCCGACCCGTAGATCGGGCGCAACAACGATCCGAACGGGCGAAGTTACACGCGTCGCACGTACGGCCAGGCTACGGCGCGCAGGGACTTAGAAAAATTCGCCTCGGCCGCTCGGAGAAACTCCGAAAGCGGTCGGTTTCTTGAGTTTTTCTCGAAAACCGTCAGGTGGACTTACAATTTGTTTTATACGTGTAGGTGCGTATGTTCATTCTACACATTAGTCTGCAGTTTGTTTTTAAATACATCCTTTTTTAAAAATTTTTTACCTGCGCCGAAAAAAAATTTTAACATTTTTGAAAATTTTTTTTTTCGTATGCTTGCTATAATCTTGCTGAAGGGCCTGGTATAATTTTTTTTGCGTCCTTTTTCTTGAGGTGCGTGTTTTGATCGTTTAAGTTCCAACGCGCCTTCCGGTTGGCGCGCTCGTTTAGCGAGTTCGCACGGTAAGTGCGCGTGGCGTAGCCCAGGCGTCGCCGACCGCCCGGCCGCTCGTTTCGTATCTATAAGAGAGACGACGATCCGACGCGCTTGGCGTGGAGCGGAGCGGGCGTGTGGCTATTCTATGACCTCGGTTGAGAAGCAGTCACCGCTCCTCGGTAGGACTCTTGTAGTTCTTTCGACTGTTCTATCTCCTTGCGTCGTCCTGGATAATTCTCTTCACAGCATTGCCACGGGTCGGTGTCTTTGACCGAATGGCCTATATGTGGCGAGCACCCTGCCGGGGTGTTGGTGACCTGTACGTTCGTTTTATCGGCGTGCTTGTACGACTGAGCATCTACTCTCTCCTTTAATTATTAAGGGGCTTGTTCCGAGCGAAAGGAATTGTAAACACTCCGTATCAGAGATAGAATTTATTCTACTCTTTTACATAAAGGGGAATGTTGAATATTTTTCAAACACTTTAGACGTACGAGGGTGCGTAAACA
>CATORF010000360.1:30000-35000 GCA_951804975.1 Anthophora plumipes | reverse complement strand
AACCAAAATACGGGGCGAAACGACTTGGGGTAACTCCTTAGAAGCTAGCCTTAGGTATCTGCGGCATAGATCACTTAGCTCCATCTCCAGGATAAATCCTGAGCATTACTAGGTTCGCCTATACTTTGGCTGCCCGGGCACGTGGGGCCTGGCCCTGCGTGCTTGGAGGTGCTTTCCAGGTGCGGTTGCGCCTGTGATTGCCATGATCGCTTAATTGCGATCGGTTACCGCGGCCATTGAAGAAGGGGTGCACCGCCGTCCTGGCGTTACGACGTCCAGGCGGGGGTGGGTGGAGCGAACGTGTTTGGCACAAGTGTAAGCTTCGAGCCTAAGAGGCCTGAGAAACCTCTATTGCCAACTGGTGTAGAAGTACCTGACGTCCCAAGGGACACTCCCTAAAACTCGAACATCGAACAGTCGCCACCGTATTTAAGGCGTAAAACTTTACGGAATTCGAACATCGAACAGCCGCCATCGTATTTAAGGCGTAAAACTTTACGAATTCGAATAACCGCCACCGCATTTAAGGCGTAAAACCTTGCGAGACATAGGAGGAGGAGAGGAAGGGAAGAGAAGACCCACAGAGCGTGACCGATAGAGCGTGAAGTAGGCGCGCAATCGACTAAGACGGACGGACAAGAAAGATAGTTAGACAGGTAAATCGAAAGTGAGAGTGGAGACAGGGCACGGAACGGTGAGCAGGCACCGCTGGGGAGTAGCGACCCCGCCCTTCCGAGCTGGAATGCGGAGCGATCGGCTAGCCACTGTCACCCCAGATAAAAGGGAACGGAAACCTTTTCGGATTTCCATAAAAGCGAGCTAGGAGCAAAACAGGGGTGGAGGTGGCTCGCCCTCCAGTAGAGCCATTCCGACTGCCCTAACTATCTGTTGGAAACAACACCACACCGTAAAAGGAGGGCTATGGGCCCTCCAAGTAAGCTAGTAAGCAGAAAGAAAAGGAACAAGTACAAAGGGGGCAGCAAGCAGTAAGCGACCTCATCGCGCTTGCTGTGACTTGTCCCACCCTGAACAAACAGGCAAAACCGGCAAATAAATAAAAAGGATGGGATGGCAACAAGCCTCCCACGATACACGTGGGTTACCTCGAAGGGGGAAGGTGATGGCGCATAGAAAAGGGAGGGCCGCGGCCCTCCCAAGAAATTGTAAATTGAATTGAGCAGTAGCGGAGGAGGAACAAGCCGGGGGGCAGCAAGCAATAGGCGACCTCATCGCGCTTGCTGTGGCTTGTTCCAAGACGAGCAAGCAAACAAAGATGGGAAGGCCACAGGCCTTCCCACTATACACGTGGGCCATGCACGCGCCACAGCACACTCATGTCCCAAGCCGGCAAAGCGGCAAGCGAAAAGGAAAAGGAAATAGAAGGAAATAGATGGGGAGGCTACAAGCCCCCCCATCGTACACGTGGGACACATCGCGAAAAGCGAAGTGGGTAAAAGTAAAAGTAAACCACGACAAAAGTCGAAAAGTCGGAAAGTCGGCAGAGGGGCAACGACGGAACGACAACGAGAAGGAGCATGAGTAGTGAGTGGCGTGTCATGGAGCAAACCAAGCAGCAAAAGGCTCTTGAAAGGCTCTTGGAAAAACCCCAGAAGAGAGGAAACGGGGAGCGCTGCCCCAAATAGGCCATCACAGGCCCCCTAAAACGCCGCCATTTCCGTTCCTGAACGGAAATCGGGGCGACGAGGAAAACAAAAACTACAAGACCGGGAATTAAGAAAACCCCAAAACCCCAAGATCCCAAGGAAAAACCACCGGTGAGGTAGTACGCAGTCGGCGACTGTCAGGAAGGCGCGCGCGCACTCAGGAAGGCAATACGCAACTGGCGCTCCGACCCGGAACGCAGTGCGCAGGTGGTAATACCGTGGCACGCACATACAAAAGTGCGGCACGAGATCCCAAGCTGGGGTAAAGCCTGCATGCGAAGTGGGGACCCCAGAGAAGCACCAAATCTTCCACACGAAGACCAAAGCCGCGGGGTTACCGAAGGTGCAGGCCGAGCCAATCGAACAGACATCGAACGCCGAAAACCGGTGACCGCACGACGACGAAGATCGTCAGCTGAGACCCTACCCGAAGCGGCAAGAAAGGGACAAGGCAAAAACACGGGGGGTGTAGGCTGTGCGGAAACCAGGTAAACTCGAACGCTAAAGCAGAGCCAGCAACAAATTGACGGACGAGTATCGAGCCCAACGGAAGAGGGCACGTAAGGGTTCGATACAAGCCGGCTCAGCAACCAGCAGGGAATGGAAATGGGAAACATTAAAATAAACCATAAACCAGAAGCTTGAACGCAAAAACCACCAGCGTATGCAGGCTAACCAAGGCCACGGGAGAGAACCCCTAAAGGTGCGTGGAGTGACGCGCGCGACGACAGGCAGGTGCCGGCACGTGCTTGCAGCACCGGAAGAAAGACTCCTTAGTGAACAAGCAGCTACCTGGACAAACCAGCCTCGGCTAGAGCGGCCAAGGTAGCTAGCACGGAACTCAGATACAAAATACGGTGTGGTGGAGTGGCCAAGAGGCATGCTGTGAGCGAGGCATTCCAAGGTGTCAACCTGCAAACGACGACGAGGGCACGTCGAAGGACAAGGAACCCGGATAATCCTTTTGAGTTGCAGGTACCGGAGACACCCTGGCTGGAGGGAAATCATCCAGCCGCAAAAACACAAAAATTATGGCCTCGCTCAACTTAAAGCATTCCGGAGGTAAAATACCCCTGCGTTCGGATCTCCGGGCGGGGGCAGAGTCGGGCGAGGTCATCTTGGCGGTGAGAAGACTGCGGTTGGAAAGAAGGGCCCCAACCACCGCAGCCACCCAACTAAGGAAGAGGAAGGTGAAGGCAGCACCTCTCGTCGACGCGCGGAACCGTCCGGTGACGCGCTCGATGACAAGCTCTTCCGAGTTGAGAGCTCACCGTCGGGACGCACACGGACGTCTCCATTCTCCGCTGGCGACGTCGACAGAGGCGCTGCCCAGCACTGGTTCCGGCCTTCGCGCCGTCCGCGTCCACCTGGTGAGGTGCGATGCAATGCTCCGGCCGGAAGTGGCAAACCCGGCTGAGCAGAACAACCAGACGTTAGGGATTCTCAAAGAGAATCATGTAGAATCAGACGATCAGGGAAATACGGAATTAGGTACTAGACACGCGAATAGGCGCCAAGAGCGATCCCACACGAAGACGAACGCGCACGCGGAACCCCCAAACCCCCAGCCGTGCGTACCGAAACGCACGGAGCACCACGGAAAGGTGCCCGCGATCGCGACCACGGGAATGAGGATAATGCAGCTGAACGCTCAACGTTCAGCTGTAGTAGCAGGAGAAATACGGGAGCTCGTGGCGCAGAAGCGACTGGACGTATTGCTACTACAAGAGCCCTACGCCAGACGTGGAGCAACGAGTCCTGTAGTATGCGGGTTAGGAGGCGGAGCAAGGGTGGCGGCCGTGAGCGCGCAACACCCGTGGGCAGCAGTAGTGGTCTGCAACCCACGCTTTGACCTCGTATTCATCTCGCAGCTCAGCACAACGCACTGCTCCTGTGCGGAAGTGCTAGCGCCAGGCTTCTCTTTCTACGCAGTCTCGTGCTACTTTCAGTACAGTGACGAAATAGAGAAGCACCTCAGGCACTTAGAGAACGTGCTAAATAGCCTGAGGGGGCAGAGAATAATCGTCGGACTAGATGCCAATGCTCGCTCGTCACTTTGGGGCCCCCAGAGAACAGACGAAAGAGGCGCCCAATTAGAGGGGCTCATTCGCGAGCATGGCATGGAAGTTGTGAATGACGTTGACCAGGAGGCTACATTCTGGACGCCAAGGGGCTCATCATTCATTGATGTTACCCTGGCGTCACGGAGCATCCTAAGCTACATAGGTGGCTGGAATGTGCGAAGCTCCTGGGTAAGCAGCGATCACAACGCCGTGGATGTCAGGCTAAGAATCCCCAAGACCTCTACAGGCGAACGGGAAGCCGCAAGCTCTAGGTTCGACACGCGTCGGGCCGATTGGGAGCGGTACACCGTAAGCCTGAAACAGCTTACATCAAAACAGAGGCTAGGGGAGGAAGAGCTCGACTCCGCGGAAAGCGTCGAAAAGGCGGCGGAGGCGCTCACAGGAGTCATCACAAGTGCCTGTGCGGCGTCAATGCCCAGAAAAAGAAGGTTTAGGAGGTCCAACCCGTGGTGGACCAAAGAGCTCACGAAGCTCAAGAAGGCCGTATACCGGCGAAGACGTGCCTTCCAGGTAGAAAGAGACGAAACCGCTCGCCATTCAAAGAGACTGGCGTACCGCACCTCCTTGCGGACCTACAGGCAGAAGGTGAAGCGGACGAAACTCGACAGCTGGCGACGTTTTGTCACGTCGAACGGGAACTCGGACGTCTGGGGAATCGTATATAAGCTCCAGGCAGAAAAAGTCCGAGTTGAGAGGGTGCTCAGCACTCTCCGGCGAGAAAGTAGAGACACCATGAATGCACGCGAATCAGCCAGCTTGCTCCTGGATGTGCACGTTCCCGATGACCGGGTGGAGGAGGACACGATAGACCAACGTGTCCTCAGAGAGAATGCGCGCATCGCGCCCAGCACCACGAACGCCGCCCCGTTCACGGAGGCGGAAGTCGTGGAGGCAGTTAAGTCCTTCAAGGACAACAAGGCACCCGGGCCGGATCTCATCGAGGTCCGTGCGCTAAAGGTGGCCTGCAAAACGATACCCGGTCAGCTGGTACGGCTCTTCAACGGATGCCTTCACTGGGGCATCTTTCCCTCAACTTGGAAGGAGGGTTCCCTCAGAACCCTCCTCAAAGAGGGAAAAGATGAGAAGGATCCGAAGAATTACAGACCCATTTGTCTCCTCTCAGTGATAGGGAAACTTCTAGAGAAGCTTCTTAAGAAGCGTATCAGCCAGACTTGTCTGGCACCTGGGCGCGTCTCCCCGCGGCAATATGGTTTCACCCCAGAAAGGTCGACGGAGGACGCAATCGTCGAGC
>CATORF010000360.1:20000-25000 GCA_951804975.1 Anthophora plumipes | reverse complement strand
AGATCGGGCGCAACAACGATCCGAACGGGCGAAGTTACACGCGTCGCACGTACGGCCAGGCTACGGCGCGCAGGGACTTAGAAAAATTCGCCTCGGCCGCTCGGAGAAACTCCGAAAGCGGTCGGTTTCTTGAGTTTTTCTCGAAAACCGTCAGGTCGACCATACACTTTTTTTGCACGTACGTGTCCGTCTCGGCGTCCCACACAATGATCTAACGTTCCCGTCCGTCCGAAAATTTTTTTGAAAATTTTCCACCTGGACCGAACGAAAAATTTTCGATTTTGCAAAATGTTTCACGCTCATCACGTAGCCAGTAGCAATGCGAAGCGAACCATATAGCTGTCTCCTCGATCCGACCCGTAGATCGGGCGCAACAACGATCCGAACGGGCGAAGTTACACGCGTCGCACGTACGGCCAGGCTACGGCGCGCAGGGACTTAGAAAAATTCGCCTCGGCCGCTCGGAGAAACTCCGAAAGCGGTCGGTTTCTTGAGTTTTTCTCGAAAACCGTCAGGTCGACCATACACTTTTTTTGCACGTACGTGTCCGTCTCGGCGTCCCACACAATGATCTAACGTTCCCGTCCGTCCGAAAATTTTTTTGAAAATTTTCCACCTGGACCGAACGAAAAATTTTCGATTTTGCAAAATGTTTCACGCTCATCACGTAGCCAGTAGCAATGCGAAGCGAACCATATAGCTGTCTCCTCGATCCGACCCGTAGATCGGGCGCAACAACGATCCGAACGGGCGAAGTTACACGCGTCGCACGTACGGCCAGGCTACGGCGCGCAGGGACTTAGAAAAATTCGCCTCGGCCGCTCGGAGAAACTCCGAAAGCGGTCGGTTTCTTGAGTTTTTCTCGAAAACCGTCAGGTCGACCATACACTTTTTTTGCACGTACGTGTCCGTCTCGGCGTCCCACACAATGATCTAACGTTCCCGTCCGTCCGAAAATTTTTTTGAAAATTTTCCACCTGGACCGAACGAAAAATTTTCGATTTTGCAAAATGTTTCACGCTCATCACGTAGCCAGTAGCAATGCGAAGCGAACCATATAGCTGTCTCCTCGATCCGACCCGTAGATCGGGCGCAACAACGATCCGAACGGGCGAAGTTACACGCGTCGCACGTACGGCCAGGCTACGGCGCGCAGGGACTTAGAAAAATTCGCCTCGGCCGCTCGGAGAAACTCCGAAAGCGGTCGGTTTCTTGAGTTTTTCTCGAAAACCGTCAGGTCGACCATACACTTTTTTTGCACGTACGTGTCCGTCTCGGCGTCCCACACAATGATCTAACGTTCCCGTCCGTCCGAAAATTTTTTTGAAAATTTTCCACCTGGACCGAACGAAAAATTTTCGATTTTGCAAAATGTTTCACGCTCATCACGTAGCCAGTAGCAATGCGAAGCGAACCATATAGCTGTCTCCTCGATCCGACCCGTAGATCGGGCGCAACAACGATCCGAACGGGCGAAGTTACACGCGTCGCACGTACGGCCAGGCTACGGCGCGCAGGGACTTAGAAAAATTCGCCTCGGCCGCTCGGAGAAACTCCGAAAGCGGTCGGTTTCTTGAGTTTTTCTCGAAAACCGTCAGGTCGACCATACACTTTTTTTGCACGTACGTGTCCGTCTCGGCGTCCCACACAATGATCTAACGTTCCCGTCCGTCCGAAAATTTTTTTGAAAATTTTCCACCTGGACCGAACGAAAAATTTTCGATTTTGCAAAATGTTTCACGCTCATCACGTAGCCAGTAGCAATGCGAAGCGAACCATATAGCTGTCTCCTCGATCCGACCCGTAGATCGGGCGCAACAACGATCCGAACGGGCGAAGTTACACGCGTCGCACGTACGGCCAGGCTACGGCGCGCAGGGACTTAGAAAAATTCGCCTCGGCCGCTCGGAGAAACTCCGAAAGCGGTCGGTTTCTTGAGTTTTTCTCGAAAACCGTCAGGTCGACCATACACTTTTTTTGCACGTACGTGTCCGTCTCGGCGTCCCACACAATGATCTAACGTTCCCGTCCGTCCGAAAATTTTTTTGAAAATTTTCCACCTGGACCGAACGAAAAATTTTCGATTTTGCAAAATGTTTCACGCTCATCACGTAGCCAGTAGCAATGCGAAGCGAACCATATAGCTGTCTCCTCGATCCGACCCGTAGATCGGGCGCAACAACGATCCGAACGGGCGAAGTTACACGCGTCGCACGTACGGCCAGGCTACGGCGCGCAGGGACTTAGAAAAATTCGCCTCGGCCGCTCGGAGAAACTCCGAAAGCGGTCGGTTTCTTGAGTTTTTCTCGAAAACCGTCAGGTCGACCATACACTTTTTTTGCACGTACGTGTCCGTCTCGGCGTCCCACACAATGATCTAACGTTCCCGTCCGTCCGAAAATTTTTTTGAAAATTTTCCACCTGGACCGAACGAAAAATTTTCGATTTTGCAAAATGTTTCACGCTCATCACGTAGCCAGTAGCAATGCGAAGCGAACCATATAGCTGTCTCCTCGATCCGACCCGTAGATCGGGCGCAACAACGATCCGAACGGGCGAAGTTACACGCGTCGCACGTACGGCCAGGCTACGGCGCGCAGGGACTTAGAAAAATTCGCCTCGGCCGCTCGGAGAAACTCCGAAAGCGGTCGGTTTCTTGAGTTTTTCTCGAAAACCGTCAGGTCGACCATACACTTTTTTTGCACGTACGTGTCCGTCTCGGCGTCCCACACAATGATCTAACGTTCCCGTCCGTCCGAAAATTTTTTTGAAAATTTTCCACCTGGACCGAACGAAAAATTTTCGATTTTGCAAAATGTTTCACGCTCATCACGTAGCCAGTAGCAATGCGAAGCGAACCATATAGCTGTCTCCTCGATCCGACCCGTAGATCGGGCGCAACAACGATCCGAACGGGCGAAGTTACACGCGTCGCACGTACGGCCAGGCTACGGCGCGCAGGGACTTAGAAAAATTCGCCTCGGCCGCTCGGAGAAACTCCGAAAGCGGTCGGTTTCTTGAGTTTTTCTCGAAAACCGTCAGGTCGACCATACACTTTTTTTGCACGTACGTGTCCGTCTCGGCGTCCCACACAATGATCTAACGTTCCCGTCCGTCCGAAAATTTTTTTGAAAATTTTCCACCTGGACCGAACGAAAAATTTTCGATTTTGCAAAATGTTTCACGCTCATCACGTAGCCAGTAGCAATGCGAAGCGAACCATATAGCTGTCTCCTCGATCCGACCCGTAGATCGGGCGCAACAACGATCCGAACGGGCGAAGTTACACGCGTCGCACGTACGGCCAGGCTACGGCGCGCAGGGACTTAGAAAAATTCGCCTCGGCCGCTCGGAGAAACTCCGAAAGCGGTCGGTTTCTTGAGTTTTTCTCGAAAACCGTCAGGTCGACCATACACTTTTTTTGCACGTACGTGTCCGTCTCGGCGTCCCACACAATGATCTAACGTTCCCGTCCGTCCGAAAATTTTTTTGAAAATTTTCCACCTGGACCGAACGAAAAATTTTCGATTTTGCAAAATGTTTCACGCTCATCACGTAGCCAGTAGCAATGCGAAGCGAACCATATAGCTGTCTCCTCGATCCGACCCGTAGATCGGGCGCAACAACGATCCGAACGGGCGAAGTTACACGCGTCGCACGTACGGCCAGGCTACGGCGCGCAGGGACTTAGAAAAATTCGCCTCGGCCGCTCGGAGAAACTCCGAAAGCGGTCGGTTTCTTGAGTTTTTCTCGAAAACCGTCAGGTCGACCATACACTTTTTTTGCACGTACGTGTCCGTCTCGGCGTCCCACACAATGATCTAACGTTCCCGTCCGTCCGAAAATTTTTTTGAAAATTTTCCACCTGGACCGAACGAAAAATTTTCGATTTTGCAAAATGTTTCACGCTCATCACGTAGCCAGTAGCAATGCGAAGCGAACCATATAGCTGTCTCCTCGATCCGACCCGTAGATCGGGCGCAACAACGATCCGAACGGGCGAAGTTACACGCGTCGCACGTACGGCCAGGCTACGGCGCGCAGGGACTTAGAAAAATTCGCCTCGGCCGCTCGGAGAAACTCCGAAAGCGGTCGGTTTCTTGAGTTTTTCTCGAAAACCGTCAGGTCGACCATACACTTTTTTTGCACGTACGTGTCCGTCTCGGCGTCCCACACAATGATCTAACGTTCCCGTCCGTCCGAAAATTTTTTTGAAAATTTTCCACCTGGACCGAACGAAAAATTTTCGATTTTGCAAAATGTTTCACGCTCATCACGTAGCCAGTAGCAATGCGAAGCGAACCATATAGCTGTCTCCTCGATCCGACCCGTAGATCGGGCGCAACAACGATCCGAACGGGCGAAGTTACACGCGTCGCACGTACGGCCAGGCTACGGCGCGCAGGGACTTAGAAAAATTCGCCTCGGCCGCTCGGAGAAACTCCGAAAGCGGTCGGTTTCTTGAGTTTTTCTCGAAAACCGTCAGGTCGACCATACACTTTTTTTGCACGTACGTGTCCGTCTCGGCGTCCCACACAATGATCTAACGTTCCCGTCCGTCCGAAAATTTTTTTGAAAATTTTCCACCTGGACCGAACGAAAAATTTTCGATTTTGCAAAATGTTTCACGCTCATCACGTAGCCAGTAGCAATGCGAAGCGAACCATATAGCTGTCTCCTCGATCCGACCCGTAGATCGGGCGCAACAACGATCCGAACGGGCGAAGTTACACGCGTCGCACGTACGGCCAGGCTACGGCGCGCAGGGACTTAGAAAAATTCGCCTCGGCCGCTCGGAGAAACTCCGAAAGCGGTCGGTTTCTTGAGTTTTTCTCGAAAACCGTCAGGTCGACCATACACTTTTTTTGCACGTACGTGTCCGTCTCGGCGTCCCACACAATGATCTAACGTTCCCGTCCGTCCGAAAATTTTTTTGAAAATTTTCCACCTGGACCGAACGAAAAATTTTCGATTTTGCAAAATGTTTCACGCTCATCACG
>CATORF010000360.1:12500-15000 GCA_951804975.1 Anthophora plumipes | reverse complement strand
CTTCGTCGTCGGCTATTGGGACGAAAGACCGGTCGAAGCCGTATCAAGCCTCCGCGGGTCCGTTGAAGTTCTTCGCCTGCTCACTAGCAGTAGGAGGAACACGGTCGCTTTGCGCGCTTCAAAGACGTCGGAGTCGGACACCCGTTCCGCGACAAGGTTGTTTTAACCTTCGTCGTCGGTTACTGGGACGAAAGACCGGTCGAAGCCGTATCAAGCCTCCGCGCGTCCGTTGAAATTCACCAGCACTCTAAACAGCAGCAGTAGGAGGAGAGAGGAGTGAGGACTGATGGTCGCTTTGCGCGCTTCAAAGACGTCGGAGTCGGACACCCGTTCCGCGGCATGGTTGCTTTAACCTTCGTCGTCGGCTATTGGGACGAAAGGCCGGTCGAAGCCGTATCAAGCCTCCGCGGGTCCGTTGAAGTTCTTCGCCTGCTCATTAGCCAGTAGGAGGAACACGGTTGCTTTGCGCGCTTCAAAGACGTCGGAGTCGGACACCCGTTCCGCGACAAAGTTGTTTTAACCTTCGTCGTCGGCTATTGGGACGAAAGACCGGTCGAAGCCGTATCAAGCCTCCGCGGGTCCGTCGAAGTTCTTCGCACGCTCTTTTTTTTTTGCTGCTCCAGTTTCAAAAGCAATACGCATGCAAAAGATGATGATATAGTCGGACTCCCATTCCGCGGCAAGGCTGTTCTGGTCTTCGTCGTCGGCTATTTGGGAAGAAAGACCCATCGTCTATGCCGTTAATTAGCTTCCGTGCTTCTGTTGAATTTCGCCTACGGCTATTGCGTTCAAGTGCCACAGAGTGCGTGTACGGGCACTGCCATTCTTTGCGTATACTCTTCCGAAGGTGCGAGGTCGAACGAGGATTCTTTGTATCGGGGTATCCCCGTCGTTTCCTCCTCCTCAATCCTTCGATGGTTTCTTTTTCAATTTTTATGTTGGAAAATGTTCTTTGCGCCTGGTCGCTGGTGACGTGCTTGCTTGCACGTGCCGGCGAATTTCGTCTCGGACACACTTTTGTGTCGCCTAGTCGACTTCGGTCGATGCGTACACGGTTCTACCGTTACGAAATGGTGACGCTCGACACCTCCTTCTGTGGCGCTGGTTGGAGGTGTTCGAGTCTCGGTTTCCAGTGTGATTCCGAAAAAGTACTTGAGTTTATATAAAATTATAACAAATACGATTACCCTGAACGGTGGATCACTTGGCTCGTGGGTCGATGAAGAACGCAGCTAATTGCGCGTCAACGTGTGAACTGCAGGACACATGAACATCGACATTTCGAACGCACATTGCGGTCCACGGATACAATTCCTGGACCACGCTTGGCTGAGGGTCGTTCACGTAACCCATATACTGCTTGCGTCGCGTATCTCCCTGTCTCTCCATTTCTTCATATTCCTTTCGCGAATATCCCCGCCGCGACGTTCTTGAAGAACGTTCCGAGTCGGGCGCGCGTAAACGGGGTGTGTGATATGGAGCTAGCCGCTGGAGAGAACGTGGCGTACGAGCGATTGTTGGGCGTTCGTCGGCGTTTGCCGCGGGCATGCCTCGATTTGTGTTCTACGCATATGTTGCGAAAATATTATGCGAACGTTTCACAGGAACGATAAAATCGTACGGACTTGCGTGCTGGTGGCTTGCGTGCGTCGCGATGCGACCGCCCACCGTGTACCGCTCCGTCGTAATACAGTCTCCTTGTGGTCGTTTCGCGTAATACGCTCATATTGATGGTTCGCAATCTTGAGTATGCAAGGACCGCGCTCCCTACGTCGTCTGAAACGATTTCATCGTGCTAGACTGAAAGAGAGAAGTTTTGAACTCAGTCTAGAGAGAAGTGAATTGGAGACATCGAGATTGTTCAAATGGAGTGCGTCCGAATGGTCGTGCACCTACCCGGTGGTGTGTCTAGCACCTACGCGGTGTTGGGTATTGCAGATCGTTGTTCGGAATGGCCCCAGGGATATAGGAAATTTTTTGCATTCCCTCTCCTGTCTCTTCAACAATACTGTACAACACTACTCTCTGCTGCAGAACAATGTACACCGTCGTGGTGGATGTTTAAGGGTCGTCGTTGCAAGGCAAATACTATCCTGGAGTGTTGTGTGCTCTACGAGAGGAACATCGTGCGAGGTATCTTTCTCCGAACGCTGATGTGTGGGAACTTAGGCAGTAGGTGTACCGTTGCGGTTAACAAGTCCGCTCGTCGTCTGTCGCCAAACCCAGCCACGTTCGTCGAACATGGGAAAGGTAGCGCGCGGGTTTTCTCGATGGATCCACACACCTTTTGGAAGAGTTGCAGCAACGTTTCGGTAACCCAGTCCCCATAGACGCGCGTGTTATTGAATTTGCCTCACAGAGAGAGCGTGTTTCAGTAGGAAGGAAGAGGCCTGTTGCAGAGGACGAGACAAATATAATTTCTTTTTCCTCTTTGGTGTGGCTCGAGCAAAGAAGCGAGATGCATGCAACCTTCACACGCGAAAAGGGGACAGACACGAAG
>CATORF010000360.1:0-10000 GCA_951804975.1 Anthophora plumipes | reverse complement strand
GATGAGTAGGAGGGTCGCGGCGGTGTGCGCAGAAGGGTATGGGCGTGAGCCTGCCTGGAGCCGCCGTCGGTGCAGATCTTGGTGGTAGTAGCAAATACTTCAGCGAGAACCTGGAGGACTGACGTGGAGAAGGGTTTCGTGTGAACAGCCGTTGCACACGAGTCAGTCGATCCTAAGCCCTAAGAGAAATCATATGCCGATGAGGTGTTATAAAATTGAACGATACATATATAATGCTGGAACAAAAAGTAAACACACCCATCGGGCGAAAGGGAATCCGGTTCCTATTCCGGAACCCGGTAGCGGAACCGCAATCCATTCGGGCCCTCATTGAGTGTTCGTCGGGGTAACCCAAAATGACCTGGAGACGCCGTCGGGAGATCCGGGGAGAGTTTTCTTTTCTGTATAAGCGTTCGAGTTCCCTGGAAACCTCTAGCAGGGAGATAGGGTTTGGAACGCGAAGAGCACCGCAGTTGCGGCGGTGTCCGGATATTCCCCTCGGACCTTGAAAATCCAGGAGAGGGCCACGTGGAGGTGTCGCACCGGTTCGTACCCATATCCGCAGCAGGTCTCCAAGGTGAAGAGCCTCTAGTCGATAGATTAATGTAGGTAAGGGAAGTCGGCAAATTGGATCCGTAACTTCGGAATAAGGATTGGCTCTGAGGAGCGGGGCGTGTCGGGCTTGGTCGGGAAGTGGGTCTGGCTGACGTGCCGGGCCTGGGCGAGGTGAACGGGGGTGTTCTCTAACGGACGCTTACCCGGGATCCGAGCTCGGTCCTTGGCCTCCCGCGGATCTTCCTTGCTGCGAGGCTTCCGTTGGCGGCTTGCCGTCGGCGGTCGTCCTCTTCGGCCGCCATTCAACGCTCGGCTCAGAACTGGCACGGACTAGGGGAATCCGACTGTCTAATTAAAACAAAGCATTGCGATGGCCCCCACGGGTGTTGACGCAATGTGATTTCTGCCCAGTGCTCTGAATGTCAACGTGAAGAAATTCAAAAAAGCGCGGGTAAACGGCGGGAGTAACTATGACTCTCTTAAGGTAGCCAAATGCCTCGTCATCTAATTAGTGACGCGCATGAATGGATTAACGAGATTCTCTTCTGTCCCTATCTACTTTCTAGCGAAACCACTGCCAAGGGAACGGGCTTGGAAAAATTAGCGGGGAAAGAAGACCCTGTTGAGCTTGACTCTAGTCTGGCATTGTAAGGAGACATGAGAGGTGTAGCATAAGTGGGAGATGCGTAAGCATCGCCGGTGAAATACCACTACTTTCATCGTTTCTTTACTTACTCGGTTGGGCGGAGCGCGTGCGCCGAGGTTTCGACCCGGTCGTCACGGTGTTCTAGCGCCAAGCGTGTAAGAGTGGTGTGAAGGCCGATGGCCGATCACCAATAATACTCCCGCGTGATCCGTTTCGAGGACACTGCCAGGCGGGGAGTTTGACTGGGGCGGTACATCTGTCAAAGAATAACGCAGGTGTCCTAAGGCCAGCTCAGCGAGGACAGAAACCTCGCGTAGAGCAAAAGGGCAAAAGCTGGCTTGATCTCGATGTTCAGTACGCATAGAGACTGCGAAAGCACGGCCTATCGATCCTTTTGGCTTGAAGAGTTTTCAGCAAGAGGTGTCAGAAAAGTTACCACAGGATAACTGGCTTGTGGCGGCCAAGCGTTCATAGCGACGTCGCTTTTTGATCCTTCGATGTCGGCTCTTCCTATCATTGCGAAGCAGAATTCGCCAAGCGTTGGATTGTTCACCCACCAACAGGGAACGTGAGCTGGGTTTAGACCGTCGCGAGACAGGTTAGTTTTACCCTACTGATGACTAGTCGTTGCGATAGTAATCCTGCTCAGTACGAGAGGAACCGCAGGTTCGGACATTTGGTTCACGCACTCGGTCGAGCGGCCGGTGGTGCGAAGCTACCATCCGTGGGATTATGCCTGAACGCCTCTAAGGCCGTATCCATTCTAGTCAAATACGGCAACGATAGATCTAGGAGTCTCGTATGGGTCGAAAGGCTCGAAACAATGTGAATCCACTAGGTGGCCGGCCATCGTGCCGGCCATCGTAAGGGCCCCAGTTTGCCGTATATGCGCGTCTTTGGATTCGTCTTCGGGATCTTCCCGAACGACGGCACGGCGCTCTAACGGTCGATCATGGGTACTCCCAAGTTCGACGTCGAGACTTAGAATCGTCTGTAGACGACTTAGGTACCTGGCGGGGTGTTGTACACGGTAGAGCAGTTACCACGCTGCGATCTGTTAAGACTCAGCCCTATGCTTGGGGATTCGTCTTGTCGGTTAGACGAGACCCCGTAACGCATAGGAGCGAGGAGAAGAAACAGATAGAAAGCGCAGTAGTAGTACGTGCGATGCACGTACTACGGCGATATAGCATAGAGGGAATATACGATTGGCGTGTTGAACGCACTCGTATGATTCTCGTTTTATTTTTTTATTTTTTTCATTTTTTTTTTTAAAGCAATACGCAGGCGGGACTTGGAAAAATTCGCCGCCTGAGAAAGCAATACGCAGGCGGGACTTGGAAAAATTCGCCCGCCTGAGAAAGCAATACGCAGGCGGGACTTGGAAAAATTCGCCCGCCTGAGAAAGCAATACGCAGGCGGGACTTGGAAAAATTCGCCCGCCTGAGAAAGCAATACGCAGGCGGGACTTGGAAAAATTCGCCCGCCTGAGAAAGCAATACGCAGGCGGGACTTGGAAAAATTCGCCCGCCTGAGAAAGCAATACGCAGGCGGGACTTAGAAAAATTCGCCTCGGCCGCTCGGAGAAACTCCGAAAGCGGTCGGTTTCTTGAGTTTTTCTCGAAAACCGTCAGGTCGACCATACACTTTTTTTGCACGTACGTGTCCGTCTCGGCGTCCCACACAATGATCTAACGTTCCCGTCCGTCCGAAAATTTTTTTGAAAATTTTCCACCTGGACCGAACGAAAAATTTTCGATTTTGCAAAATGTTTCACGCTCATCACGTAGCCAGTAGCAATGCGAAGCGAACCATATAGCTGTCTCCTCGATCCGACCCGTAGATCGGGCGCAACAACGATCCGAACGGGCGAAGTTACACGCGTCGCACGTACGGCCAGGCTACGGCGCGCAGGGACTTAGAAAAATTCGCCTCGGCCGCTCGGAGAAACTCCGAAAGCGGTCGGTTTCTTGAGTTTTTCTCGAAAACCGTCAGGTCGACCATACACTTTTTTTGCACGTACGTGTCCGTCTCGGCGTCCCACACAATGATCTAACGTTCCCGTCCGTCCGAAAATTTTTTTGAAAATTTTCCACCTGGACCGAACGAAAAATTTTCGATTTTGCAAAATGTTTCACGCTCATCACGTAGCCAGTAGCAATGCGAAGCGAACCATATAGCTGTCTCCTCGATCCGACCCGTAGATCGGGCGCAACAACGATCCGAACGGGCGAAGTTACACGCGTCGCACGTACGGCCAGGCTACGGCGCGCAGGGACTTAGAAAAATTCGCCTCGGCCGCTCGGAGAAACTCCGAAAGCGGTCGGTTTCTTGAGTTTTTCTCGAAAACCGTCAGGTCGACCATACACTTTTTTTGCACGTACGTGTCCGTCTCGGCGTCCCACACAATGATCTAACGTTCCCGTCCGTCCGAAAATTTTTTTGAAAATTTCCACCTGGACCGAACGAAAAATTTTCGATTTTGCAAAATGTTTCACGCTCATCACGTAGCCAGTAGCAATGCGAAGCGAACCATATAGCTGTCTCCTCGATCCGACCCGTAGATCGGGCGCAACAACGATCCGAACGGGCGAAGTTACACGCGTCGCACGTACGGCCAGGCTACGGCGCGCAGGGACTTAGAAAAATTCGCCTCGGCCGCTCGGAGAAACTCCGAAAGCGGTCGGTTTCTTGAGTTTTTCTCGAAAACCGTCAGGTCGACCATACACTTTTTTTGCACGTACGTGTCCGTCTCGGCGTCCCACACAATGATCTAACGTTCCCGTCCGTCCGAAAATTTTTTTGAAAATTTTCCACCTGGACCGAACGAAAAATTTTCGATTTTGCAAAATGTTTCACGCTCATCACGTAGCCAGTAGCAATGCGAAGCGAACCATATAGCTGTCTCCTCGATCCGACCCGTAGATCGGGCGCAACAACGATCCGAACGGGCGAAGTTACACGCGTCGCACGTACGGCCAGGCTACGGCGCGCAGGGACTTAGAAAAATTCGCCTCGGCCGCTCGGAGAAACTCCGAAAGCGGTCGGTTTCTTGAGTTTTTCTCGAAAAACCGTCAGGTCGACCATACACTTTTTTTGCACGTACGTGTCCGTCTCGGCGTCCCACACAATGATCTAACGTTCCCGTCCGTCCGAAAATTTTTTGAAAATTTTCCACCTGGACCGAACGAAAAATTTTCGATTTTGCAAAATGTTTCACGCTCATCACGTAGCCAGTAGCAATGCGAAGCGAACCATATAGCTGTCTCCTCGATCCGACCCGTAGATCGGGCGCAACAACGATCGAACGGCGAAGTTACACGCGTCGCACGTACGGCCAGGCTACGGCGCGCAGGGACTTAGAAAAATTCGCCTCGGCCGCTCGGAGAAACTCCGAAAGCGGTCGGTTTTCTTGAGTTTTTCTCGAAAACCGTCAGGTCGACCATACACTTTTTTTGCACGTACGTGTCCGTCTCGGCGTCCCACACAATGATCTAACGTTCCCGTCCGTCCGAAAATTTTTTTGAAAATTTTCCACCTGGACCGAACGAAAAATTTTCGATTTTGCAAAATGTTTCACGCTCATCACGTAGCCAGTAGCAATGCGAAGCGAACCATATAGCTGTCTCCTCGATCCGACCCGTAGATCGGGCGCAACAACGATCCGAACGGGCGAAGTTACACGCGTCGCACGTACGGCCAGGCTACGGCGCGCAGGGACTTAGAAAAATTCGCCTCGGCCGCTCGGAGAAACTCCGAAAGCGGTCGGTTTCTTGAGTTTTTCTCGAAAACCGTCAGGTCGACCATACACTTTTTTTGCACGTACGTGTCCGTCTCGGCGTCCCACACAATGATCTAACGTTCCCGTCCGTCCGAAAATTTTTTTGAAAATTTTCCACCTGGACCGAACGAAAAATTTTCGATTTTGCAAAATGTTTCACGCTCATCACGTAGCCAGTAGCAATGCGAAGCGAACCATATAGCTGTCTCCTCGATCCGACCCGTAGATCGGGCGCAACAACGATCCGAACGGGCGAAGTTACACGCGTCGCACGTACGGCCAGGCTACGGCGCGCAGGGACTTAGAAAAATTCGCCTCGGCCGCTCGGAGAAACTCCGAAAGCGGTCGGTTTCTTGAGTTTTTCTCGAAAACCGTCAGGTCGACCATACACTTTTTTTGCACGTACGTGTCCGTCTCGGCGTCCCACACAATGATCTAACGTTCCCGTCCGTCCGAAAATTTTTTTGAAAATTTTCCACCTGGACCGAACGAAAAATTTTCGATTTTGCAAAATGTTTCACGCTCATCACGTAGCCAGTAGCAATGCGAAGCGAACCATATAGCTGTCTCCTCGATCCGACCCGTAGATCGGGCGCAACAACGATCCGAACGGGCGAAGTTACACGCGTCGCACGTACGGCCAGGCTACGGCGCGCAGGGACTTAGAAAAATTCGCCTCGGCCGCTCGGAGAAACTCCGAAAGCGGTCGGTTTCTTGAGTTTTTCTCGAAAACCGTCAGGTCGACCATACACTTTTTTTGCACGTACGTGTCCGTCTCGGCGTCCCACACAATGATCTAACGTTCCCGTCCGTCCGAAAATTTTTTTGAAAATTTTCCACCTGGACCGAACGAAAAATTTTCGATTTTGCAAAATGTTTCACGCTCATCACGTAGCCAGTAGCAATGCGAAGCGAACCATATAGCTGTCTCCTCGATCCGACCCGTAGATCGGGCGCAACAACGATCCGAACGGGCGAAGTTACACGCGTCGCACGTACGGCCAGGCTACGGCGCGCAGGGACTTAGAAAAATTCGCCTCGGCCGCTCGGAGAAACTCCGAAAGCGGTCGGTTTCTTGAGTTTTTCTCGAAAACCGTCAGGTCGACCATACACTTTTTTTGCACGTACGTGTCCGTCTCGGCGTCCCACACAATGATCTAACGTTCCCGTCCGTCCGAAAATTTTTTTGAAAATTTTCCACCTGGACCGAACGAAAAATTTTCGATTTTGCAAAATGTTTCACGCTCATCACGTAGCCAGTAGCAATGCGAAGCGAACCATATAGCTGTCTCCTCGATCCGACCCGTAGATCGGGCGCAACAACGATCCGAACGGGCGAAGTTACACGCGTCGCACGTACGGCCAGGCTACGGCGCGCAGGGACTTAGAAAAATTCGCCTCGGCCGCTCGGAGAAACTCCGAAAGCGGTCGGTTTCTTGAGTTTTTCTCGAAAACCGTCAGGTCGACCATACACTTTTTTTGCACGTACGTGTCCGTCTCGGCGTCCCACACAATGATCTAACGTTCCCGTCCGTCCGAAAATTTTTTTGAAAATTTTCCACCTGGACCGAACGAAAAATTTTCGATTTTGCAAAATGTTTCACGCTCATCACGTAGCCAGTAGCAATGCGAAGCGAACCATATAGCTGTCTCCTCGATCCGACCCGTAGATCGGGCGCAACAACGATCCGAACGGGCGAAGTTACACGCGTCGCACGTACGGCCAGGCTACGGCGCGCAGGGACTTAGAAAAATTCGCCTCGGCCGCTCGGAGAAACTCCGAAAGCGGTCGGTTTCTTGAGTTTTTCTCGAAAACCGTCAGGTCGACCATACACTTTTTTTGCACGTACGTGTCCGTCTCGGCGTCCCACACAATGATCTAACGTTCCCGTCCGTCCGAAAATTTTTTTGAAAATTTTCCACCTGGACCGAACGAAAAATTTTCGATTTTGCAAAATGTTTCACGCTCATCACGTAGCCAGTAGCAATGCGAAGCGAACCATATAGCTGTCTCCTCGATCCGACCCGTAGATCGGGCGCAACAACGATCCGAACGGGCGAAGTTACACGCGTCGCACGTACGGCCAGGCTACGGCGCGCAGGGACTTAGAAAAATTCGCCTCGGCCGCTCGGAGAAACTCCGAAAGCGGTCGGTTTCTTGAGTTTTTCTCGAAAACCGTCAGGTCGACCATACACTTTTTTTGCACGTACGTGTCCGTCTCGGCGTCCCACACAATGATCTAACGTTCCCGTCCGTCCGAAAATTTTTTTGAAAATTTTCCACCTGGACCGAACGAAAAATTTTCGATTTTGCAAAATGTTTCACGCTCATCACGTAGCCAGTAGCAATGCGAAGCGAACCATATAGCTGTCTCCTCGATCCGACCCGTAGATCGGGCGCAACAACGATCCGAACGGGCGAAGTTACACGCGTCGCACGTACGGCCAGGCTACGGCGCGCAGGGACTTAGAAAAATTCGCCTCGGCCGCTCGGAGAAACTCCGAAAGCGGTCGGTTTCTTGAGTTTTTCTCGAAAACCGTCAGGTCGACCATACACTTTTTTTGCACGTACGTGTCCGTCTCGGCGTCCCACACAATGATCTAACGTTCCCGTCCGTCCGAAAATTTTTTTGAAAATTTTCCACCTGGACCGAACGAAAAATTTTCGATTTTGCAAAATGTTTCACGCTCATCACGTAGCCAGTAGCAATGCGAAGCGAACCATATAGCTGTCTCCTCGATCCGACCCGTAGATCGGGCGCAACAACGATCCGAACGGGCGAAGTTACACGCGTCGCACGTACGGCCAGGCTACGGCGCGCAGGGACTTAGAAAAATTCGCCTCGGCCGCTCGGAGAAACTCCGAAAGCGGTCGGTTTCTTGAGTTTTTCTCGAAAACCGTCAGGTCGACCATACACTTTTTTTGCACGTACGTGTCCGTCTCGGCGTCCCACACAATGATCTAACGTTCCCGTCCGTCCGAAAATTTTTTTGAAAATTTTCCACCTGGACCGAACGAAAAATTTTCGATTTTGCAAAATGTTTCACGCTCATCACGTAGCCAGTAGCAATGCGAAGCGAACCATATAGCTGTCTCCTCGATCCGACCCGTAGATCGGGCGCAACAACGATCCGAACGGGCGAAGTTACACGCGTCGCACGTACGGCCAGGCTACGGCGCGCAGGGACTTAGAAAAATTCGCCTCGGCCGCTCGGAGAAACTCCGAAAGCGGTCGGTTTCTTGAGTTTTTCTCGAAAACCGTCAGGTCGACCATACACTTTTTTTGCACGTACGTGTCCGTCTCGGCGTCCCACACAATGATCTAACGTTCCCGTCCGTCCGAAAATTTTTTTGAAAATTTTCCACCTGGACCGAACGAAAAATTTTCGATTTTGCAAAATGTTTCACGCTCATCACGTAGCCAGTAGCAATGCGAAGCGAACCATATAGCTGTCTCCTCGATCCGACCCGTAGATCGGGCGCAACAACGATCCGAACGGGCGAAGTTACACGCGTCGCACGTACGGCCAGGCTACGGCGCGCAGGGACTTAGAAAAATTCGCCTCGGCCGCTCGGAGAAACTCCGAAAGCGGTCGGTTTCTTGAGTTTTTCTCGAAAACCGTCAGGTCGACCATACACTTTTTTTGCACGTACGTGTCCGTCTCGGCGTCCCACACAATGATCTAACGTTCCCGTCCGTCCGAAAATTTTTTTGAAAATTTTCCACCTGGACCGAACGAAAAATTTTCGATTTTGCAAAATGTTTCACGCTCATCACGTAGCCAGTAGCAATGCGAAGCGAACCATATAGCTGTCTCCTCGATCCGACCCGTAGATCGGGCGCAACAACGATCCGAACGGGCGAAGTTACACGCGTCGCACGTACGGCCAGGCTACGGCGCGCAGGGACTTAGAAAAATTCGCCTCGGCCGCTCGGAGAAACTCCGAAAGCGGTCGGTTTCTTGAGTTTTTCTCGAAAACCGTCAGGTCGACCATACACTTTTTTTGCACGTACGTGTCCGTCTCGGCGTCCCACACAATGATCTAACGTTCCCGTCCGTCCGAAAATTTTTTTGAAAATTTTCCACCTGGACCGAACGAAAAATTTTCGATTTTGCAAAATGTTTCACGCTCATCACGTAGCCAGTAGCAATGCGAAGCGAACCATATAGCTGTCTCCTCGATCCGACCCGTAGATCGGGCGCAACAACGATCCGAACGGGCGAAGTTACACGCGTCGCACGTACGGCCAGGCTACGGCGCGCAGGGACTTAGAAAAATTCGCCTCGGCCGCTCGGAGAAACTCCGAAAGCGGTCGGTTTCTTGAGTTTTTCTCGAAAACCGTCAGGTCGACCATACACTTTTTTTGCACGTACGTGTCCGTCTCGGCGTCCCACACAATGATCTAACGTTCCCGTCCGTCCGAAAATTTTTTTGAAAATTTTCCACCTGGACCGAACGAAAAATTTTCGATTTTGCAAAATGTTTCACGCTCATCACGTAGCCAGTAGCAATGCGAAGCGAACCATATAGCTGTCTCCTCGATCCGACCCGTAGATCGGGCGCAACAACGATCCGAACGGGCGAAGTTACACGCGTCGCACGTACGGCCAGGCTACGGCGCGCAGGGACTTAGAAAAATTCGCCTCGGCCGCTCGGAGAAACTCCGAAAGCGGTCGGTTTCTTGAGTTTTTCTCGAAAACCGTCAGGTCGACCATACACTTTTTTTTGCACGTACGTGTCCGTCTCGGCGTCCCACACAATGATCTAACGTTCCCGTCCGTCCGAAAATTTTTTTGAAAATTTTCCACCTGGACCGAACGAAAAATTTTCGATTTTGCAAAATGTTTCACGCTCATCACGTAGCCAGTAGCAATGCGAAGCGAACCATATAGCTGTCTCCTCGATCCGACCCGTAGATCGGGCGCAACAACGATCCGAACGGGCGAAGTTACACGCGTCGCACGTACGGCCAGGCTACGGCGCGCAGGGACTTAGAAAAATTCGCCTCGGCCGC
>CATORF010000359.1:0-27675 GCA_951804975.1 Anthophora plumipes | reverse complement strand
AAAAAAGCAGTGCTGTATTTTGTAAATGCTGCTCTTTTTAATTCATTTTTAGTCCACAGAAAAATAAGTGATAATAGAACGACATATAAAAAATTTCTGCTCAAAGTTGCAATAGCATTGATAGAAACACAGGAAATTCAAGATTTAGACACCGAAGAGGCAGGACCGTCGAACGTGGTAGAAACAACGAGATGAGCACCGAGACGTGACCCACCAGGAAGACTATCTCAAGATTTTAAAAAACACAAATTAGTACCAATTGTGACGAATGGAAAAAAAACATACCCTCACCGAAGATGCAGAGTATGTTCTGCGAATAAAAAATCTGGTTACACACGATATATTTGCGAAGATTGTAATGTGCCATTGCATAAACTGACATGTTTTGAACGATACCACACTTTAAAACAATATTAGAATACATTATTACTTTTTTATTTCATCTTTGGATCGTATTATTTACCCTTAGTCATCTTTAATGTTCTTCATTTTCCGACTTTATTACCTATACTTTTTGAAAAACGATTAAAAAATAATTGTTATAAACTTTTAATTTTATGTTTTGTATAAATAATACGTGAAATAGTTAAACGAGATTATTGCCGTGAAACATAATTGCCCATATGACTAGTTTCCGAACTTTTTTGAGTTCAAATAGTGAAATTCAGTCCGTGCTACTTCCGAAAAATGCGCGGTGGACAGCGCTGTTTGGCTTTCCCAAGCGCGGTGGAAACCGAACAGTTGCCTGTGGCGCGTGCGGTCGGCAAAGTGTTAAAATAATCATAGAGTATATATTTAAGTGTAAAATAAAAAAAATTCAAGTTTCGTTGATAAAAACGAAGTAGTTTTCGATTTACTGTGATTTTGCTGAATGACCAAACTTCCGCGCGATTCACGAAAAAACGCCCGCTGCACGCGTAAGTTGGCGGCGAAGTATACCCGCATGCCAAGTGTTAAGCAACATTTAAATATTAATTCTCAGTTAGATTTTAAAACTATATATGCGTTATAGAAATTATACGTAGATAAGCAAAAAGTGAAAAGTAGTAATAGTTATCCGGATAATATGGAGATGGTCATTGCGCTAAAAAACGAGTAACCGATAACATTTAAGGGGGGACCTCTATGTAGGAAGCCGAAATTAAGCCGATTTTCAATAATTATTTTGAAGGATAAGGAATCAATAAATATTTTTGAGGTTTCAAGGACTACTTAATAAATACTTCAACTTCAATTTTCAGTTTTTTTGTTTAGATAAAATGCAAAATGGCGGACGTACAGCATGATCTGCTAGAAGCGTCGTGAAGCGACTTTTAAAACTGCATACACTCTAGTGTCGGTTCTTATTATCCGAAACAGCCAAGCAATGAAATCTGATTATAATTGTAGTAAATGGATGAACCTAAAATATTGAGAAAAATTAAAAATTGGAAAAATGGCAGACCTTAGAACAAAGACATAATATTTTAAAGAAAAATTGTATTCTTTTCTGCAGTAAAAAAGATGTTTATTTTCGTGATTTTAACTTACTTTTGTGTTCATCCAGGAGATACTACTATCATTAAAATGTGTACAAAATTTCAGTCCGATCAGTTGGGTAGCTTTTGAGTAATTGTGTACATCGATTTTCAAATTAACGAAAAAAGAAGTTTCGAGAAAATTGCGTTCAAAGTTTCGGCAAGAGAAAAATGTATGATTTTGTGACTTACTGGTTAGTCTGCTATTTCAACACCGTACAATAAACCTTCAGCTTCCTCAAAATAGTCATTAGGTTCCGTCAGCTGCTGTTTTTGACGAAATACGCGTCCCGCTACGACCATGGGATGCACTGAGAGCCGAGGTCGACGGAGGTCGTAAAACTCCGTCCGAATTTTGAATCGACAACTGGCTCGCGTATGTCCTTACGACCGTTTAGAATTATAAGGATATTAAGGGCGAAGTTCAGTGAATGTAAAGGAAACTGGTAACAAATAGACTATTTGTTGCGTCTCGTCTCGCATCGCAGTAAGTCAAAATTCATTGTTCGGTTTGACTACTAAATTCGGTATTAGAGTCCCGGTTTGAGCTCCATTCCGTCCCGGGTGACGGTCGTATCCCCCCCGGGAGTGCAACCTTGTCGTGGTGGGGGGGCTCAAATGCGCATTTGCCAAAGCACTATTTAATGAGTAACACTTAAAATGATGGATCAGCGTGTGGTGTGAATGATGTAAATTTTATGAATGAGGGAGTATATAATGTTTCTTGGAGATTATAATGTTTCTCCTTCAAAGTCTATTACTTGACTCCTCTCGACTGTTTTTTTCTTTCGCCTCCCTCACGAATTTTTCCCGTCGATGGAAATTCGTGAGCGAGTCTTGTCACCTGATTGGTAAGTATAATGCCAATCAGATGATAGATCCATTGACACTCCCTTATTCCGTACCGAAGAAGTGGTGTCAGTGGTGATGGAAGACGCGATGGTGAGGAAGTTTGGAAACGTGGTGGAAATTCCGCCAGGCTTGGATCCTAAGGCTTGACCTGATTAACGGTCATTGGGTCCGGTCCCGATGCCCCTCTGGAAATTCACGTTTATGACACATGCAATTAGTCGTTCAGGACGAGGAAACTCGAAAATATACAATCTCATGAAAAAATAAAATGTCTCTCAAAAACGACTTTACTGGCTTGTGTGTCATAAACGTGCTAGCAATTTGCACTTCGGATGTTGTCCTTGTACAAATTGCGAGCCACTCGTGCTATTTAAGACTCCAATGAAGCTACGAAGCGAAGCCTTATTGTGAGTGAAACGTTAAGTAAAGGAAGGCCAAAAAAATGGATTTCAATGGCCAAGGTCCCGTGGGTATGCCACGGAACACCTAACATCCCAAGGAATTCGATCAGTGAAATGTGCCCACTCCCGAAGTATTGTTAGTAAGTTTGAAAGAAGATTAAATTAGCTCAAATAAGGTACCTTTTGACTTCGCCGTAGTTAGATAAACAGTTTCACTTCAAATTTCGTAAAAAGCTATTTGAGATTTTAAAAGTTATAACCGTTTTTGTAAAGCGATTCAACGAGTTAAAAAAACCATAAAATATGCCTAGCTGTATGCATTCATTTTCGCGCAAACAACCCGGATCATAATATATGTTCACAGTGATAATACGGATGACACTATCCTTTCCTGGATGAACCCCCATGATCCGACCAACGCACTACTTCAATGGTGGAAGATTGTTCTCGCGTACAACTTTAGGTATTGTTGATTGGGTTCATTGATTTCGCTGCTGTAAGCAATTAAGGTATTCTATATGCCACCGTTTCCAGAGGTACTGGAACATCCTTTAGATTAATTCATAACTGATTAAACGATTTTCATTGAGATCCGACATACGTTTGGATAAGAAAGTGAAGTCAATGGGTCTCCAATAAGAAAATGACTAGGTGTTAGAGGAAGGACACCTGTAGGATCATTAGGTAAAGAGGATAGTGATTGCGAGTTTAAGCACGATTCAATTTGCACCAAAACGGTGTACAACTCTTGGTAGGTTACGTTTGTTTCGCTAATGACACGTTTTAGATGACGTTTTGTACATAAACTTGTTGTAATAATACATCAGATGCTATATAATTCCTTCGATGGGTAGGAATCTCGCCAATTTTTAAGTTTGCTCGTTATTTGATATTAATATTCCTAACTCCCGTAATACATTTCTTGCCTCGATGAAATTGATTCCAATCGGAATGTAGTTTTCAACACCGATCATGACGAAACATAAAACTCCGCGAACAATTTTAAAATGTATCGGTCATCCACAGTTAGTTAAATATGAACTGTCTTACTTGAGAAACATACAAAAATTCACATATACGCTTTCAACACAGTTTGGCTATGTACGCTATTATCATTTACAAAAAATGGTCCAGCATAATGTACTCCGAAAACAAAGAATGGTAAAATTGGACTTATCCTGTTCACTGGAAAATCTCCCATTGGTGGTAGAATACTGCTAGAATTTGTACCGCAGCACTTCTGATATTCTTCCGATCTGTTTCACTAGGTTTCGAAGTGACATGAGCTAATATCCTATCACGGCGAATATGATAGGGTATCTTTGATAATCGATAATCTTCTGTCCCCACTAAGTAGCTCATCTCCATCCAGAACTGATCACAGTATCCGTTCATTGCTTTAAGTTCGTTTACGTTTGCATTCACCTTACTCCTTGTATTTTTTTCTCGAAACATTTGATCTGCATAATTCTAATTATTACAGCTTACGTATAACTGTCTAATAATGCCTTTATTCTGGATAACTGCGATTGGCGATCCGATGTGTTGACCGTTCTATATTTGTGTGTATATTATATGCAGTTTATTTTTAAAAACAATACGCTGTAATACGTAACAGTTTCCTCCAACTTGAATACTTATGTCAGATCTTCCGAAAAGATCTGTGAATTAAAAGAAAATAATACATTTTCGATACATCTATTACTCTTTACCGAACAATATAATTTTCATCGTTACTAATGATCTCTTTCCAGCGTGGTGGTAATTCCTGGATTCCATTCTTGTAGAATGACTCACGTTTGGAGGCGAAAATCTCGAGCAGTGCTTGACTGACATCTGCTTTACTTTCGAATCTTTTTCGCTTCAAGCAATTTTCCAGTACGAGAAACAGATGATAATCCGATGGTGCTAGGTCTAAAGATTATAATGGATGCAGCAGAATGTCCCAGCCTAGCTCTACGATTTCCCGGCGTGTCGCCAAAGCAGCATGTGGTCTGGAGTTCACTTGGTGCAGTATGATTCGCTTCCTATTGACCAGTACCAGTCTCTTTTCCTCGAGTGCTTCGTTCAAATCATCCATTTGTGGATAACACATTTCCGAATTATGCCTTTTTTTGGATTTGAGAAGTTCATAGTGTATTGGTCCTTTGATGTCTCGCTATATAAACAGCATTTTCTTACTGAGGCTCAAACTCTGTTCCGAGGTGGAGAGAAAATATCGCCCGAGCTCAAAGTATGCTCTTCGCTTGACAGTGTACTCGTGCGTAATCCACTTTTCATTATCGGCTATCAACCGGTCAAAAAAAGGTTGTTTTTTATCCCGAGTAAGCAGAGATGTGCAAACTCTCAGTCGTGTAAAGCTTGTTCACTCAACTCGTGAACACCCGGCTCCCTGTTACACCACTCCAAGTTTCCGAATGCGGTCCGAAATGGTTTGTTATATTCGGTTGAGCATTTGCGCAATTTCCAATGTGGTCGAAAAGGATGCTGTTGAATAATGGTCCTAACCATATTATCATCGATCACAGATAGTCTTCTAGAGCATGGCTTACCGTTCAGGACGAAATCGGCTGCTTCAAATTTTTTGAACCTTCTCCTACACGTACTGTTAGAAACTGTATCTTCACCAAACACGTTCATCAAATTTTCACACGCTTCTGTAACATCCCTACTTTATTGGAATTCATACAGAATGCAATGCTCTAAATGAACTTGACCAATACACGTGGTCATCTGAACGAATCTCACTTAATACCCAGATGATGATATCATTATTTTGGTAAATTTAGAAGAACACATATGTAGAAATATAATAGCAAAAAGAGAAAGCCAAATATGTTTCAAACGAAGACCTAATATATATCTACATATACAACTGAACGTGATACAGAAAGTTCTATTGAACTGACTTCTAGCGTCGGTTAGTATGGATTCCTTATTGTAACTCTGAAAGCACGTATCATCATAAATTAGCGGTGCGTGAGGTCGTAGTTCCTCGCGCATGCAGACTGGTTTGCCCGGCGTATACATATTTGCCTTGCCACGCTTAGTAGGATGTAACTAAAGGGCTCAAATCTGCTGGAATCGCTCGGCGACCCTGCTAGCAGTAATGGGGTTATAATGTGGCGTTTGTCGAACACTGCAAGAAAGCTCATCCGCGAGGCGTTTCCTGTGCCAACACGAGTTTATAGTCATTGTTTTCATTGAATACTCCAAGATAGTACGTGGATGTTTCATCTCTAGTAGATTCGACTAATATTTCTGTCGTATGTTCTAGATTCTTATGCTCCTTTGTTGATTTTATATATTTTAGTCGATTTTTCTTTCACGTCTTGCTAAAAGTTCTTCGGTTATTTGTTCCAAATCACATAGCTTGCATACTTTATCGATGAAAGGGATTCATACCTGATAACACCCAGTTCAATCACACCTTGTTTTTACTGTAAAATGTTTTTCACATTCATTCGCCTTTTTCAAGTTTTGGAGCACAGTAATTTATATCGACCTGTTCGATCATCCAAAATTGTGGTAACTGCATATCTATACTGTTTGTTGGTCACGATTTACTGATCACGTATTGCGATGGTTCAATGGAAAGTCCACCAGTTCTGCCAGTAAACATCCAATTAATTGAGTTTTTCGGATTATGGAAAGTCCTTGGTCCACACGATACTGTGCAATGCAAATCAAATCCCTTGAGGAAGCATTCCCCAATCAGCAGATTAATGTCTCGCTGTTGATCAAATTGAGAATCTGCCAGTGGATAATTGATATTGGAAATGGTGATTGATTATGAAGGCATTGTTAAACATGGCCAGCGATGCTCTGTATCCGTTAATATTTCTGCCTGCGTTTTTGCAAGGATCATTTTCGTTGTGCAAGACCAATACCTGATATTGAAGTGGATTTCAGTGGATCGTGAAATTCCAATTTTCTCGCAAAATGACTCGGTAGTAATATATTAACTTGGGATCCTTGATCCTTGATTAAGGTGAGTCAAACATGAGCGCGATAAGCGAGACTTAAATGTTATGTTCTCGCAAAATCTAATTTTTGGGCCCATTTAGCAAGCATCTTCCTTTACTGGTTGGGCCCGAATTTTATTGAACTAATTGATACGGCAGGGGGTTAAGCACGGAGCTGGTTTTGCTGCGCTTTCCGTTCAGGTAGCGATCATTCGTCGAGTGTTGGATTACAGAGTATAGACTGACCTAACCACGGACTGACGCCGCCAAAGAATAAAAGTTGACTGTTTGTATCCAGGGATTGACGCCTCCTAAACGAAAAGTTCACCGTTAGTACCTAAGGACTGACGCCGCCCTTAACGTGTTAAGCAATGGGTCGATAGGGGTAATTTCTGGAAATCTGCGCACGCTTAACGAAAATGTGCCTCCTTACAGTATGGACAAGGCGTATTTACTGATGGCACAACAGAGTTTGTAATGTTATTCCTATTACGGGTCGTTGTTGGACAGTTTATCACCTAAGTTTTATTATTTGAATTTTCTAAGAACTTAGAATGTTGTTCAAAACGCGTATTCCATTTACGCTTCGTTCGAATGTCCAATTTACATAACATAGATGCACAAATGAGTAATCCAAATTTTTTCGTGAAACTTAAAGTTTATTTAAAAAAAAGTGAAGCAAATTGTTCAATGAAGGTATTCGCCGTTGCTTTGTGTAACTTCAAGCCGTCTCAACAGGCACTTGGTGATTCCAGTAACGGAAA
The DNA here is from genome assembly GCA_951804975.1 of Anthophora plumipes. Taxonomy (NCBI): domain Eukaryota; kingdom Metazoa; phylum Arthropoda; class Insecta; order Hymenoptera; family Apidae; genus Anthophora; species Anthophora plumipes. Next base: position 20,176 of record CATORF010000359.1, on the reverse strand, counting down.
AACTGTTCGTCTTTAGACAAAATTCAATCGTGAAGCCAGTTTTTGAATCTCATCCATTGATTGGAAGTGGGTGCCGCATCAGGTATGTTGCGTCGATCGGAAAAAGTGGAAATCCGAAGGAGCAATGTGTGGTGAAGACATTGTACGTTGCAAAATGTCTCAACCAATACTTATTGTAACGTCTTTTGTCACAGAAGCAATATGTGGCCTAGCGTTGTCATGCAGCAATTTCACAGGATGCTCTCTTCTATCGGTGTAACAGACGCTTTCTTTTCAATTCTTAATTCAAGTGGATTAATTGCCGTTGGTAGCAATCCCCAGAACGGTTTCATCGGGTTTAACAGTTCAGGATTAATTAAACTTTTATTATCCCACCAAATGCAGAGAACCTTCTTCCCAAACCGGTATGTTTTGCGAACGATGTTACTCTATCACCTGGATTTATCCACAATTTTCTGTGTTCCAGATTATTATAGCATATTCGTCTTTCATTGTCAGTAACGATTTTCCATAAGACAGATTTTCTACGTTACTTGTGGTGTAGAGGAAAACACGCTGTCACTCGTTGATATTTGTTTTCGGTGTCTCTGCGAGAACAATTGCTCCAAATCATCGTTGCCGTATTTCCGATAGCGCCCAGGTCGTGGTTTTGTCATTCAGATTGAAATTACCGGTTTTAAATCCTTAATTCCAAAATACACATACATCGTATGATATTATACCTTCGCCAAAAATAGAACAAATCGATTCACATAACTTTTTAGCATTTTTTCCTGGTTGAAATTCGTAGAGTAGACAATGTCAAATATATCTTATCTGTCGCCACCGTGGATTTTATTGATTTAAATATTGGTCTAGGTTATGTTTCGTTTTATTCCAAGCTGCTCGTCCGTTGTAACAACTGTATGTCAACACTAATGAACAGCAAAAGAGAGGGACAATCAATTGATTTTAAAACGTATCTTTTAACTGCTATAGAAAACTTGAATTATTCATTTGTACATCTAAGGTATATGATTAGCGTATCCCACGATTAGATAGGGAACTCAAAACCATCTTTAACGTGGTGATCTATAATAATATTGCGATCTTAAAACCTCTCCTTTAACCGTTTGAGTGCCAGACAGCGCGATCGCGCAAACCTGTTTCACTGCCTGAAAGAGTCAGCCAATTGGTCCGTCCAACTACCTGCACATTCAGGTTTTTTCAGTACAAGTCTTTACTGTTACCGTTTATTGAGCTTCTAAATTGAATTGCTTGCTTCCACAAGCTTCGGAGTTGTTGTTAAGGAATATTGTTTTCAGTTATCATCCTACAAAAGTAACAAAAACGAAAAAAAAGGATATATGAAAGAAGCGCAATCGCGCCATTTGACATTCTTCGAGCGAATGTTTGCAAAGGCCCGTGGCACTCAAACTGTTAAAGTTTCCCGTGCAACGTTAAAATTTACATGAGAATTACCTGACGGTTGAACGATACGTGCAGTATTTCCCTTTAACGTCGAATTTAAATAACAGAATTTCCGAATATTTGCCAATACTTCGTTATTATGAATTAAGGATACGAAACTGTCACGGAACTTCGTTCAATCGTCATATGAACTCTCGAACGATGCTAATGCTATCGGCAGAGTAATTTTGTTTCTACCCGAGTATCCGAAAACGAGGGAGATGTTGTTGCGAGTGACTGTTGGGCCTTTAAGGCGTTATGTTGAACTGTTGGAATTAGAAGAACATATTCGTCCTCGAATTTTTCAAATTCTCCTTCGTTGCCGGATTCACCCCCATTATCTATCTTAATTAAATATATTTCATTCTGCTCGTTTTCAAATCGTTCTAAAAGATTTTTATCAAGTTCTCTATCGTTCTTCAAGAGCGTCGAATTAATGTTACATACAAATTTTCGAAAACGCAATAACGAAGCTTTCACCATGCCGTGCATTCTGCTACCAGTTTTTCTACGATTCTGCCATTTTTACCGTATGAGGTGCAAATTAAATGTACTTGTCTCAACTTATGGTGTTGAAGAGTATTTGTTAAAAATGCGTATCGGATAGATGTCGTTGCAAGCGGATAGTGTGTGGGGCGTTTTTGCGTTCTTAGATGCCGATCTAGTGCACGCGCGTGGTTTTCTATTGTTTCTTTTTTTTTTCTTTTTTTTTTGGGCACGTTTGAGTAGTCTACGGTTAAACCTCGTGAATTCGTATTCTAACAGGATTGGAATGGAGATTGCCGGAGACTGCACTCTGATGTTCTGCTTCTATGATATATCCAAAGTCTTCGGAATTTTGATTAAAAGAGTACTACAAAACTTCATCAACAGCAAAAACATCATACCTGATACACAGTTTGGATTCAGATTCAAACACACTAGTATACGCGCACTACACAAATTAACGCCAGACATACAATATGCACTTCACAACAACTTAAACACAACAGCATGTCTTATTGACATCGAAACAGCCTTCGACTCGGCATGGGTCAAGGGCCTAAGTTATAAATTGCTGGAAGGGACTGCCTGCAACACCTATTAAAAATAATAATAGAAATGCTAATGTAGTATCGCGAAAAGGGAACTTGCGAGGAGCAAGAACTCCCCAGTAAAGGTAACCGCTGGTCAGAAGGGGCGAAAACTCGTGGCCGGTGGGAAATCCCGACGAGTCATCAGGCCCAGCGACGCATTCAAGGCCCTCCGAAAGTCCAAGCATGACTATATTTGGTCATATGCAAGTGGAAAAGCGTTTGCATGGTGGGAAGATGAACAGTCTTTAAACAGGGATGTTCTGGGGAAGGAAAAGGCGTTCGTTGGTCGTTAGTCGTGAGTCGTTAGTCGTTAGTCATTATTAGTTGTTACGAGTCGATCAATTTAGTTGTTTTAGTAGTAAAGCATTAACAGACTAGTTTTAGTAAATTAGTCATAGTTTTTCTGTTCAATAAATTAAAAAAATATTTGACTATAAATCTGAGGGCTCGTGCCGCGATTGAACAAAGCAGAAAACGGAGCTATGTATTTAACAGAACTGTTCGTGTGGTGATTGTGTGATAACTGTAAAATCAAGTTGAAATTGAGTTGAATTATTATCCACAATGAGTGAAGGAGCAAGCGCAAACAATATCATGGTTGAAGTTGAAGAAAGGTACGTTGTTCACGATAAGCTGACGCGAATCGAAACAATGAATGTTGCGAAAAAAACGAAAATTAAGAATAACTAGTAGGAAGAAAGAACTGCAAGATCGTCTAAGAGCTTTCATCGCCTTGGAAATTGAGCACGGCGAAGACGAAGAAAACGAAGAGGAAGTAGGATGAGGACGAAGAACCCGACGTGATTGAAACACGCATTAGAGTCGACAACAAGCGCACACAAGTCCTAACATTCAGAGATGTGGAAGAGTCCATGAACACATTCAGTGGTGATGACAATATCAATGTGCAAAGTTGGCTGCAAGAATTCGAAGAAATGTGCGATCTTTGTGATTGGACTGAGGTGCAACGAGTGATATACGCAAAGAGACTTTTACGCGGTTCGGTGAAACTATTCGTTGACTACGAAAAATGTTTCAAAAGTTGGAGGACAATGAAGGAGATATTGAGTGCCGAATTTGCGCAAAAAGTAGACGCACATAAAGTGCATAAGGAACTGTCGCGTCGAACCAAAAAAGAAACCAATACATACTAAGAGTATCTTTATAAAATGTTCGACATAGCGAAACAAGCAAATATGGAGAGTTCAGCTGTAATAAAATATATTATCGATGGAATTCATGATGAAGAAGCGAACAAAATTATATTGTACGGCGCCAAGGATATACGCGAATTAAAAGAGAAGTTCGCTCTGTACGAGACCATGAAGGAGAACGCAAGGACGAAGAGCAAGTGGATTGTTAGGAAAATTCAAGAAGACGACTCATGGCGGAGCTGTACAGGAGCTGATGCGAAGGTACTTTTTGTGCGGAGACAAGTATCATCTGAGTGCGAACTGTCCAACGAAGAACAAGGGTGCTAGATGTTTTAAATGTCAAGAATACGGACACATTGCACCGCAATGTAACAATACGAATAAGTCCCCTAAAGATGCGTGTAGTGCATCGCAATTATTGCAGACGAAGCGTTGTAAAGACGTAAAGATCGGAGATTGCGAGTTGACCGTGTTCATAGACACTGGTAGCGATTTGACATTGATGCGTGCGGATCAGTATGTAAAATTTGGAGCGCCCAAATTAGGTAATAAAATTGTTAAATTTCGCGGTATCGGGTCCAAAAGCAATAGTACACTCGGAGAATTCTCGATGAATGTTGTGATAGATGATGAGTCGTATATTATGATGGTACATGTAGTTTCAGATACAGTAGCGGATAAAAGTTTAAGACGATGATTTGTAAACCGGATTACAAACATCTTATACGCATATTGTTTTTCTATTCGGTTTGTCTCTTTGGAATAACATAGCTGTATGTTTGACCTTCGTAACCTCAGACCATCAGTTGTTAAATACAAACAATATACGAGTTACAACAGTTAGTTACCGCTTAGCACTTGTAAACAGTGGACATTAGTTTAAGAAGATCTGTGTAAAACGTGAGTATGAGTACAGTTTTTGAACATTTTGATTCTGGAATGTCAAAATCATTGTTTAGTGTACCTTTTATTGCTTAAAATTCATTTAGATAGGAACAGACTATGGGCAAATCAAAGAATTTACTTAAAAACGAAAGGGAACAAATCGTAAGGCTGCGAAAGCAAAGTAAAACCTTCACCGAAATAGCAAATATAGTGAACAGGTCAGAAACAACTTGTAAGCAAGCTTGGTATAAATTTTAAAAAACAGGCATGTATTGCGATCAATCGAAAAACGGAAAACAACGCCGAAAATGGATCGCCGGATTCATCGATTGAGCGAAAAGGATCGTTTTCGTAGTGCAAATAACATTGCTGCGGAGATAAACTATGAAAACGATACAAAAATTAGTGCTAGAACTGTTAGGAAAAGAGCAGAAGACTTTAACTTAAGAGGACGAAAACCCCAAAAGAAACCACTGCTGAGTTCTAGGAATCGAAAAAGACGACTTGCATTTGCTAAAGCTCATAAGCATTGGACAAGTGAAGATTGGCAAAAGGTATTGTTTTCAGACGAATCGAAATTATCGAAAATACGGTACGTTAGACGTCGAATTGGCAAAAGTTTGAAAACACAGTGCATTTTAAAAACTCTTAAACATGGTGGTGGAAACGTTATGGTGTGGGCGTGCTTTTCTCGAGGTGGCCCTGGTCCGATATGTCGTATCAATGGAATTATGGACCGTTTTCAATACATGGACATACTCAAGAACACAATGTTGCCTTTTGCACGCAACAATATGAGTGATGATTTTATTTTTCAAAATGATAATGATCTGAAGCACACGGCTCGGGTTGTGAAACAGTTTTTTCAAGAAGAAAATATTACCGTGCTGTCGTGGCCGTCGCAATCACCAGACATTAATCCAATCGAGAACTTGTGGAGCATCATAAAAAAGACAGTACAAGGTTATAAACCGAAAAATTTAAATGAACTTTACTCTACAATTGAAACAGCTTGGAGTAATATTACGGTAGATCAATGTAAAAAATTAATAGATTCTATGCCAAGAAGATGTACCGAAGTGATAAGAAATAACGGATATTGGACAAAATATTGAATTTAAACAAAAATTGTGTATATTTTTTTTATCAAAAATTAATATTTTTGTGTAGTCTTAAACTTTTGACCGACGAAATATTATAAAGATTTCGTTCCTTTTTTTGTAACTTCGCTACTGAGCAAAATATCAAAATGAAATTTTTTTTGTAAGTGTATAAACAAATGTCTAATTAGTTAATACCAAAAGTAGAACACTGTATTTATATTTTTTATGGAAAGTAAATCAATTATTTATTTTTTCCATTTCGTCTTAATCTTTTGTTCGTTACTGTACGTTGACGCAACATTCATTGATTATTAGCACAGACTTTCTAAATACTGTCGAATTAAACATAATAGAAGGTGACATTTCTATTCGTAAAACAGATAGTAAAGATTATGATAGACTTCCAGAAAACGTAGAAGTAGAAGCACGCGAAGTAGATCTATCACACGTTGTAAATGTTAAACATAGGCAAACGATAGAAAATTTAATTCAAAGCTACAGGCCACAGAAAACGTGCGAAGTAGAAGTCAAAATGAATTTAATTCTGCAAGACGATATTCCCGTTTATGAAAGACCGCGAAGACTATCTCCTCAGGATAAAGTTGAAGTTGATAATCAAATTACAACATGGTTAGAAAACGGAATAATATGTCAGTCTCAGTCTGATTACGCAAGCCCGATCGTGTTGGTAAAAAAAAAAAGAACGGTTCGACTAGAACTTGCGTCGATTACACACAGTTAAATAGAAAGATTATAAATCCGCTATCCTTGATCGAGGACCAATTAGATTCGTTGCAAGGCATGAGAGTATTTAGTACGTTAGACCTTAAGAATGGATTTTTTCATGTTGCTATCGGGGAAAGTAGTAGGAAATATACGGCATTTGTAATTCCCACGGGTCAATACGAATTCCTCAGAGTACCATTTGGACTATGCAATTTTTCAAAAATTCATAAATGCAGTTTTCAAAGAATTAATCGCCACGGGAGTTGTGTTAACATATATGGACGATTTAATTGTGCCGTCGATTGATTTCTCGCGTGGTATAGAAAATCTTAGATCAGTATTGCATGTCGCTAGTGAGCACGGATTGTCTATCAATTGGAGTAAGTGTTGTATGTATTTAGGCCATATTGTTGAGAACGGTAATATCCAACCATCAGAGTACAAAACTAAAGCCGTCATGAATTTTCCGAAGCCTCAATCTGCTAGAAACGTTCAAAGTTTCCTTGATTTAACAGGATACTTTAGAAAGTTTGTGCCTCAATATTCTATTATTGCGAGACCATTGTCAAATTTGTTGAAAAAGGACGTTAAATTTAAATTCGAATTATGTGAACAAGAGGCGTTTGAAAGGTTAAAGTTAGCGTTAAGCGAGAAACCAGTTTTAAAATTATATCGTACGGGAGCAGAGACTGAATTACATACGGATGCGTGTAATATGGGATATGGTACGATTTTGTTGCAGCGCGACGGTGAGAACAATGCTTTTCACCCCGTATACTATTCGAGTGGGAAAACTACGCCAGCTGAAGAAAAATACACCAGTTATGAGCTTGATGTTCTGGCGATTGTAAAAGCGTTGAAAAAGTTCCGCGTTTACTAACTCGGTATTCCGTTTAAAATTGTTACAGACTGTCGAGCGTTCGTGTTAACGATGCGTAAAAAAGATCTCTGCGTGCGTGTTGCAAGGTGAGCGATTCTTTTGGAAGAATTTGACCACAAAGTGGAGCATAGACCGGGAAAAGGTATGGTGCATGTTGACGCACTGAGTAGGAACCCGTTACCCGTTGTCATGTTCATAGATGAAAATGAACGAGGAGTTATCGCACGGTTGAAGAAAGCGCAGTCGCGAGAGGATGATCTACGACAAATCTGTGACAACATCGAGCAGTATGAAGCAGAAGGATACGTGTTAAGAAACGAAATTTTGTACAAAGAAGTGAACGATAAACCGTTGGTGGTCATGCCGAGGTCAATGCAGGTTCAGGTAGTTCGGCAGGTCCACGAGCATGGTTATTTCGGTATTACTAAAACGGAGGCGCTATTAAAGAGAGATTATTGGTATAAGGGAATGCGCCGAAAACTAGAAAGAGTAGTGCAGAATTGCATTGATTGCATTCTCGCGGAGAGAAAGCAAGGCAGACAAAAAGGGTTGTTGAACACTATTGATAAGGAAGAGTTGCCATTCGATACTTACCATATCTTGAAATGGTCCGTAGTAGTTTATTTTCCTGACTTTGAAGCTGCAAGATATATGTATATTGTCAGGGCGAAATATGGTTAAGAGAGATTTACTTCACAAATACTGGACCCACAACAGTTCTAATTCTTGATTCCTGGAGTGGTCACTGTAAGAAGGCAGTGAACGAAGTTATTCCCGAGGGTAAAAACGTAAAACTTTTTATAATACCAAAAGGTGGAACAAAGAATGTTCAACCACTGGATGTTTTCGGTTTCCGCACTTGGAAAAATTTCGTCCGCCGATTTTCCGATATAGTTCTCATTTTAAATCACGACATTAATCTCCACGCTAGGAATAATATAATCAAACTTCAATCTCTGGTCCACAATCAATTTTCATCGCCAAGGTTCCAAAATTTTATTAATTACTCCCGGTATAAATCCGGATATATAGATGAAAAACCAAATGCATTCCAGAATCCTGTTGAGTACTGCTATTCTGTTGAAAATGAACCAAGATGCCATATTTGCGGTGACGTGGCAATAATTAAATGCGCATGGTGTAAGAAATCTTTATGTCTCAAACATTTTTTCGACGAGTACCACTATTGTCGAAACTACATAGAATAATTGCTATACACACTGTATGTATTTATAATTTATAAATCGCTCCACCTTTGCCACGATGTCATAGGTGAGTAACAAAAACAAGTAATCTTTTCATTGCTGTTAAGAAACTTGTTACTGTCATTGTTACTTGTTACTTGTTACTGTATAATTTAGTGCAAGCCTACAATGCTTCCTTGAAATCAAAGTTAGAACGGCTACTACCATAGTGGATGTGCGCGCAACATGTAAATCATCAAAATCTGCAAAACTGTAAGAGGCAATTTTAAAATGTTATATACTAATGGATTTGGAATAAAATGCTCGTGATTTTTTGTCATTATGAAAATTTCAATAAAATGAAAAATTAAGTTAATAAATTTTTTTTGTTATAAACAAACTGTATTTTGTTAAATTTTTTAACACCATGTTATTGTACATAAGAAACCATTAACCTCGCCCATTAACAATTTTTTCGTATGTCTTTCCATTTTCGAGATAGCCGTTTCGAGCCAAAACTTCAAGGGGTGGTTTCACCCCTTAAACTCGAGTTACCGCAGATAAAAAAAGATACGTGTCGATTATTTTTGGCTGCTTTATAAGTGTACAAAGTTTCATCAAAATCGAAGCCGGACCGTTCGCGAACATTCCTTGTAAGTGTATAGCCCTTGATGGAGACTATGTTGAGAAATAAAGCAGATTTTTTCCAAAAAAATGTGTTTTACTTGCTTTTGTACCGAACTTATCAAACGCCCCTCGTATTTGGCATTCTTTGGTACCACACCTCATATGGAGTTTTTCCATGCACTCGTGACTTAATTGAGCCGTTTATTTTCAAAGTGGCCTAACTCCATTTGCCATTTTTTTCCGGTTGCCATGGTTACATGTACAACTTCAAGTTATTTATTACAGGTTGCTTATATTCCGAGCAAATACGATAATTCTTGACACATAAGTTTTCAGAGTTAGTTCAATAATTGAACCGTGTAGTTTGAAAGTGGCCTAACTCCATTTATACTTAAATCAAGATATTTACTATTGATAATGTCTGAAGGCAGTGATGAAGGTAATTTTAATAAATTAGTATTTAACAAGATAACCTCGGTTTTTGGACAATTGCGTTAGTTGAATAACCAGTACGTTTAATTAATATAAAACATAAAATTTAATATTAAATTTTAGAAATTATTTCACCCATGGTGAAATTGTAATCCCAGTCCACGGAACAAGTGTCCTGCAGCTTGGAAGCCAGTGCCTATACCACGATCCTCGACCTTGATGCTCTCGACGTAACTTTATATTTACGCCAACGGCCATACCACGCTGGTCTACCGGTTCTCGTCATTCTTTCCTCGACCTTCGAAGGAGTCGGACGTAACGCTTATCTCGCTACCTGAGTTCGTTCGCAACCACAGTGCAAAGAAAGGGAAAGTTTCGCCTATTCGGGGTGTTAGTGGCATTAGATTGAAATCTGAACAAGTCAGTGTGCTCCAGAAGTGAAAGTAAAAGTGCAGTACAGCAACAAAATAAGAAATAAGTATTGATAATATTGCGCGAGGGGATTCAAACCCCCGTCACGGATTTTCAAACCAAGCTAAAATCACAAGCGCCGATGGTTTAATAAAAATCATCAAACACAAGAAATTAGTAGAGAAGAATAACGTCTCCCTGTTAGCGTACGTTAACAAAGCGTTAAACAACAGCCTCTCCGTAAAAAGGCTAGCACCAAAACTGAACTTAAAGTCAAAGGATAGCTTGCTAAAAGCTAATAATATTATGATGAAGACCAACAAGACGAAAACCATGTCAGTGCAAAGAACAACAGACGAAAGTGATAAGCTCTCGTACGAAGAGCTACTAAAGATTACTGTTGAGCTAAAGAAAAAAATTGAAAAACAGGAGAAACAGCCAGGAGAGAATCAACAACTCCTGGTAGCCGGGGCAGAGGAGGACACCGCGCAGGGAAAAACCATACCTGCATTGAAAACGAACCGTGCCACGTTTGCACAGAAAGGGGAAGAAGCTGCGGAAAAACCCAGCAGCCAGACCTGGACGACCGTAGCAGCGACGAAGCGGACGAAGGCTCTCACCACACCGGCCCCGAACGTGCCAGCAAGGGAAGACCCCGTAGACTCCCGAACCTGGGCCCTATCTGCACCGAAGAAGGCGACGACCACAGTTGAAAAGCGATTTCCGTAGGAAACGGACGTATTTTTTCCCATAAAAAGCCCAATCTAAAAGCGCAAAGAAATGGAAAAAGGAAAAGGTGAAATAGAGACAAACCAGCGGGTAGGCTGATTCAATCAGCCCCACACAATTAGTGATAGTGCTGTGAAAAAAAAATATTAATAACAAATAATAAGTAAAATAAACCCCTAAAATCAGTGAGAACACGAGCGGAAAGCGGGGGTCACCCCCCCCCCAATTCCAACAACAGTGGCGGAAAAAAGTGATAAAGACACAAGTTGTGATAACAACGATAAAAAAGTGCTCAGTGTAAATGACAAAAGAATTATAAAAAAAATAATAAACGATGAACAAAACGGAAGAGGCTACTCCTATGCAACTGCCCAAGCGCGAACAGCCCAGCTGCTGAAAACAGTCGAAGGGGCACATAAATTAACCCTTTGCGGACGAGCGCCGCATATATGCGTTTTACGCAAATCATCAAATTGGCCGAAGAACTCATATATGCGTTTGGCGAAAACAGTTGATAGAGCCGAGAAACGCATATACTCGTATGTGTCCCACCTAAATACATGTCGATGGCCGAGGAACTCAAATATGCGTTCCGCGAAAACAACTGATAGAGCCTAGAAACGCGTATATGTGTTTCTCACTAATATGATCGATGTAGCTAACGTTTCATTGTCAGAAGAATTCTTGTATCATTCGCGTCAGCGTCAGCGCAAAGTCAGTCAGCATTTTGCTCGCTAGTTGTTAAAACCATTATTTAAAAGATTTTGTAATCCCCAAAATGAAAAGAAAGTGTGAAGTAAATGAGGAAAGCAGCAGAAAGAAAAATATTTTATTCGACGAGGAAGAAACTTATAATGAAGACAGTACAGAGAGCATGGAAACAGATTCAGAAGGTGAAAACGATATTATAAATAATAATATGAAATTATTTCATAGTAATAGAAAAAGGCACAGAATAATAAGTACGTCTTCAGAAGATTCAATCGAAAATATTAATAATTTTGGTAATGCATCTATAAATTTTTCATGGACGGAAAATAATTTGAACCCTGTATTACATCATTTTAATGAAACAGATTCTGGAATAAAAGCGGATTTAAATTCAAACTCTACTCGTTTCTATGTCTTTTCATTACTTTTTTCAAAAGAGTTAATTTTACACGTAATGGAAAAGACAAATATTTATGGAAAATATGCTATCGAAAAGAAGCAATCTAACTACAATTCATCGTCTCCAAAAATTTGGAAAGATATTTCATTATCCGAAATGTATAGATTTCTTTTTGTGACCATGTTTATGGCGCAAAAGAGAATCCTTACTGTGAAACAGTATTGGTCAACTGATAAAATATTATCTTTGAACAGTCTTTCTAAAATCATCACAAGAGACAGATATTTAGAAATATTTAATAACATTCATTTTAATGATATGAATGCACAAGATCCTAATGACCCGTTAATAAAATTACGGCCTGTAATGAACATTCTGAAGTCAAATTTCGCTGGATCTTTTTATCCATTTCAGAATCTCTGTATTGACGAAAGTCTGTTACTATACAAAGGAAGATGTTACTTCAAACAGTATATCCCTTCTAAAGGGAGTCGATTTGGAGTAAAATCATATGTTTTATGTGATTGTAAGACCGTATATATTCTAGATTTTATCATATACACTGGTAAAGATACTGATATCAAAACAAAAAATTTAGTGCTTCGAAAATCTGGAAATGTTGTTACAACCCTTCTGCGACCATATCTTGAAAAAGGTCATACTTTAATTACTGACAACTTTTACACAAGTCCACATTTGTATTCATTACTTCATCAACATAAAACTAATGCATACGGCACAGTAAGAAGGAACAGAGTTGGAATGCCGCAGATGAAAAAAAAACTCAGGCCTGGAGAAATCGAATATCAATCTACAAATAATTTATTGGCACTGCGATGGTTAGATAAAAAAGAGGTGTGGATGCTGTCGACAGTCCACAGTGCTGAAATAACTGAAAGTCGACGAGTAGATTATCGCACGGGATTACCTAACAAAAAAACCAACCTGCGTTATTGATTACAATTACAACATGGGTGCCGTCGACAAAGTTGACATGACTTTAAGTTCATTGCATTCCCTAAGAAAATCGACAAGGTGGCACAAAAAATATTTTTTTCATTTATTGGATCTTGCAATATATAACGCTCACATTATTTATAATCAAATCACTGGAAAAAAAGAAAAATTCAGCAAATTTCATCTTTTATGTGCAAAAGAAATGCTACGAAGATACCCACAAGATATGGTAAATCAGACAGTTATAACTAAAGATGCCGACAATTTACCATTTCGGCTAACAGAAAGGCATTTTATATCGCAATGTTCCACTCCAAAAGGACTATCTTCAAAATCAAGGCGAAGATGTGTTGTGTGTTCAAAACGGAAGAAAAGGAAAGACACAAGATACGAATGCAAGTAATGTAACGTAGGTCTTTGCATTGATCGATGTTTTGAACAATATCACACTCGGGAAAATTATTGATTAAATTTTTTATTGATTAATCTTTTAATTTAATGATTTTGTAAATAAATTTGGCAAATATTTATACTTTTAATTTCTACTTAATAATGTTACTAAGTAATGTTAATAAACTAAACTGAAAAGTTAATAAACAAATAAACATTTTATTTATCCTGTGGAAAATCTGTGTATATACATATAATATGTCCAGAATTTGAGTTGGAGTGCTATGAACAAAAACCGCGGTTAAGCAGAAATATGCGCTGGCAATTTTAAATGACTATCGCGGCAGGAGCTCGGCACCACGGTACGGTTCACTTCGAACCGTCCCGTCCGCAAAGGGTTAAAAACGGCCGAACCCAATATATTAATTGGGAAAAGAGGTCCGCGAGAAGGACAGGACGAGGAAGAAAAAATGTTGCGGGAAAAAGAAAATAACGATGCCACAGAGAAGGAAGAGCTCCGAGCTCAAGTGGAGGCCATGAAAAAAATAATAGAAAAACTCTCAAGGCAACTTGAAGAAGAAAAATCACGCGCCGCAGCAACACTTAACACGTTGCCGACCGATCGGGGAGATCTCCCCATTTCAAAGTAAGTCGGTGCCCGACCGATCGGGGAGATCTCCCATTTTGACCGTAGCAATGCGTTGCTCGTTTTCTGTTATTATTGACTGCCTTAATCTGGAGTTGTTTACAATTACTGACGAGCTGTTTCTATAAAGCACAACATATAATAAAATCCACTAATTTTTAAGGTCCCTTATTGCCCGTTATTACGGCTCTTTATGTTCGGGATTTCCGAAGGTCCGGAAATTCCGTTAGCCACCCTTTCGACCCCTAGAAACCGTCAGCGCTCTACTTCTACCGGTCATAAAATCTGACTCCTCAATTATTTTTGCAACTCCTCGGTCATTATTGCAATTTACTAACTGGCCTAAAACACACCCACAACTGACACCATAGGTCAGCACCACCAAAATACCACACCTATTAGAAACCGAAGATGCCACCTACACCCCACTCTCACCTGTAAATATAATATATAAGACTGCGCTCGACTTTTGTAAATATGAGTGTACAAGCCAAGCTCCGTGCTGCGATTCTCAAAAAGTTATAGTGGTGTGAAGTGTGACAGATCAATTTTTCAATAGAAAGTTTAAGGTATAGAATAATACCCCTAAAAATGTCCAGAAGCAAGAATGAAAATTCAAATGATGAGTTGTTCATGGACGCACTGTCAGACTGTTCTGAAGACAGCAATACGCTGATAAGTGATTGTGAATTTAACGACGATGATAGTGTCATCGTTCCCACACGTCAAAATTATCGTCGAATGCTTTTGAGCGAATCGGAAGATGATGTTAGTTCCGCAGATGACACGGATGAAGACATTATAGTGAATGATGTTGATGATTGGACAGAGGATGATGTGAGAGTTCAATTAGAAGCATATGGTTGCACTTCAAGCATGAACACAATGCCTCAAGATCAGGAAAACGTGTGGGAAATAATACAATTGTTTCTTGGTAATGATTTCTTTGAATTACTAGTAACGGAAACAAATAGATATCGCTCTCAAGTTGTACACAGATACAAAGAATATAAAGCAGTGAAATGGGTTGACGTCACTCTAACAGAAATGAAAAAGTTTCTGGGGTTAATTATTTTGATGGGGCAAACACGTAAAGGTGACATATATGATTACTGGTCCACTCTCTCATATATAGAAACCCCCCATCTTCGCAAAAACAATGAGTCGCAATAGATTCATGCAGATCTGGAGAATGTGGCACTTTTGCAATAATGATTTATTGCACGACAAATCAGACAGACTATACAAAATTAGAGAAGTTGTAAATTATATACAACACAAATTCCAAACTGTATATACACCGAAGCAGGAATTATCATTGGATGAAGGCATAATACCTTGGCGAGGCAGATTGTCGTTCCGCACGTACAATTCTGCAAAACTAGTCAAAAATGGAATTCTGGTGCGGATGCTCTGCGAAGCAACATCAGGATATATTTGTAATTTTAAAGTGTATGCAGGCGCAGAAGCAAAACTACAAGACACCGTTTTATCGATCCTAGATCCTTACGTGGGATTCCACCATCATATTTATATGGACAATTACTACAACAGCGTACACACAGCCGAATTGCTCCTCCAGAAAAATACAAGAGTTTGCGGAACAATTAGGGCAAACAGAGGGGTTCCGCAGAATTTAAAAAACCTTACTTTGAAAGAACACGAAACAAAATTTGCAAGAAAGGGACAAGTTCTTCTACAAGTCTGGCAAGCAAAGAGAAACCGAACAGTCAGAACTATTAGGGGTATCAATAGGTCTTTAGCCTAACTAGGTTCCTGAGATCACCGCTAGGTGGTGATACTATCATTTTGTAGAGCAATGTTTCTAGGTTAGGAATATCAATTTCCGTGTTCGTCGCATTTGTAGTTCCTTTGTTATAGTGAAAAGATAAAAATGTCGACGCTTGAATTTAGAGCAGTGATAAAATTTCTTGTTAAAGATCGAGTTGATCTTAAAGCCACAATGGACAAAATGAAATCTGTGTATGGTAATGAGTGCCCTTCAGACAGCTTCATCAAGTACTGGCATCGTGAGTTCAAATGTGGCCGTGTATCTATAGAAGATGAGCCTCGAAGCGGAAGGCCCACCGAAATTGATTATTCAAATTTGGCGCCAAAAATCAAGGCTGCTATTGAAGAAAATCGGAAATGTGACCTGAATTCCTTAGCTTTGAAGTATAACGTGTCTTATGGTGTTATTCAAAAGATTGTCACTAAGGATCTTGGTATGCGAAAGCTGACTACAAAATGGATTCCACATGTTTTGAGTGTAGCCAATAAACAGGAACGGGTAAAGTGCTGTGTCGCTAATTTGGACCTATACAACAAGCAGCCCAATGCTTTTCTTAAGTGTTTGGTTACAATGGACGAGACCTGGGTCCTCCAGTCAACACCAGAGACAAGAACTGAGGCTTCTGAATGGGTGGATGACCCCGATAAAGTGTCCAAAAGGCCAAGACACTCACAAAATGTCGGCAAAGCTATGCTCTGCGTCTGGTGGGATTCTAAAGGAATTTTGCTAGCGGAATGGTGTGATAAAGGATCTACGATCAACGGTGATCACTATAGAAAGCAACTGGATAAGGTCCATGAGATTTTGAAGACTAAAAGGTCAGATAGACCCAAAAGAAAACCGCTGTTCTTACAGGACAATGCGCGTCCTCATAAGGCCCAAGAGACCATGAAAAAAATTAAAGACCTAGGTTGGAAAATCATCGACCACCCACCCTATTCGCCCGACTTGGCCCCTTCCGACTTCTTCCCTTTTTCAAATTTGAAGAGATTCCTCAGGGGCCGGAGCTACGAGACCACAGATACCATGAAGTTGGCCGTGCAGCAATATTTGGAAGAACGGCCTGAAGAATGGTTTCTTCACGGCCTAGCGCGATTACCTGACAGATGGGAGGCCTGTATTGATAAAGAAGGAGACTATGTTCAATAGAAGACCCTAGCCCACCTCCTTCCCATTTAGGCTAAAGACTTATTGATACCCCTAATATTTCAACTATTCATTCAGCAGAAATGGTAAACGTTTCACATTGGTCAGGGCCGAAAACAAAACCCAAATCTGTTGTGGAATACAACAGATATATGAAAGGAGTTGATCGTGCAGACCAATATATGGCATATTATAACATTGTCCGGAAGAGCACAAAATGGACGAAAAAAGCAGTGCTGTATTTTGTAAATGCTGCTCTTTTTAATTCATTTTTAGTCCACAGAAAAATAAGTGATAATAGAACGACATATAAAAAATTTCTGCTCAAAGTTGCAATAGCATTGATAGAAACACAGGAAATTCAAGATTTAGACACCGAAGAGGCAGGACCGTCGAACGTGGTAGAAACAACGAGATGAGCACCGAGACGTGACCCACCAGGAAGACTATCTCAAGATTTTAAAAAACACAAATTAGTACCAATTGTGACGAATGGAAAAAAAACATACCCTCACCGAAGATGCAGAGTATGTTCTGCGAATAAAAAATCTGGTTACACACGATATATTTGCGAAGATTGTAATGTGCCATTGCATAAACTGACATGTTTTGAACGATACCACACTTTAAAACAATATTAGAATACATTATTACTTTTTTATTTCATCTTTGGATCGTATTATTTACCCTTAGTCATCTTTAATGTTCTTCATTTTCCGACTTTATTACCTATACTTTTTGAAAACCGATTAAAAAATAATTGTTATAAACTTTTAATTTTATGTTTTGTATAAATAATACGTGAAATAGTTAAACGAGATTATTGCCGTGAAACATAATTGCCCATATGACTAGTTTCCGAACTTTTTTGAGTTCAAATAGTGAAATTCAGTCCGTGCTACTTCCGAAAAATGCGCGGTGGACAGCGCTGTTTGGCTTTCCCAAGCGCGGTGGAAACCGAACAGTTGCCTGTGGCGCGTGCGGTCGGCAAAGTGTTAAAAGGAAGCAGGTATCGGGTGTTCACCACGCACAGCCCCCAACGCAGACAGCAAAAGCCAAGGCCGAGGAAAGGGCCACAGCAACATGCGGAGCCGAACGCAGACCGAGATCTAAGGAAAACTCGGCCGAACTAGCTCCGACAAAAAGATCGCGAGCGATTCCGAAAACTTACCAGCCGAAAACAAAAAGGCCACTGGACGTCGCATCCACAGACGGAACGAAAAAAATACCTGCACCGGCTTTCACAGGGAAGGAAAACGAAGGACAGAACCAGCAGGCCCGATAACTAGCCCAGGACGAGCCTAAACAAACCGCCGCCCCACAACCCCTTACCCCCCAACACAAAAAAACAGAAAGCAAACCACCAATCATCAACATTAAAGGGAGCATGCAGCAAACCACCCTCAGATTAATAAAAGAATAGCTAGGTATAACAAATTTCACCATTAAATACATTAATAGCAATAGACATTACGTACAATTAAGTAGCATAAGAGAACACACGCAGGCAGTAGAAATATTTAAAACTGTTGGATGTTTAAATTTAAATTATGGTATGCGCGTTGCTGAGCTTCCGTCTAGCGTTCCGGATTGCGAATCGATCAACGGATCGCTCAGTCCCCCTTTTTGTTTCTTCTTTTGTTTTACACACAAGCAGTTGTTCCAATGTGGCGTACACCTCGCGTTGCGTGCTCTGGATAATATAAGGATATTCTAACAGGTTATGGGCCCAGGTCCACGTGGCGAGGTATAATGGCAGATTTACGTTTGTCGATTTCAAAGTTAAATAATGTGAATTATGAGATATGGAAAAGCAAAGTGGAATTACTCCTGATAAAAGAAGACCTATGGGACACAGTAAATAAGGATAAACCTGCGGATGCTAACGAAAAATGGACGAAAGACGACAGTCAAGCAAGAGCAATGATTGGACTTCTGTTAGAAGATGACCAATTTATACACTTCAAGGGTACCAAGACTGCCAAGGAAGCGTGGGAAGCGCTGAGAAAATATCATCAGAAGGCTTCATTGAGCAATCAGGTACATCTGCTCAAACGAATTATCAATCTAAAGTTAACTGAGGATGGTGATATGGAAAAATACATTCATGAAATGTTAAGCCTTGTAGACAGACTTGCAGCTATAGGAGAAGTTCTAAAGGAAAAGCTGATTATATCCATTACGTTGAGTAACCTTCCGGATTCTTTTGGTACTCTCATTACAGCTCTAGAGACTAGGAATGAGGATGAATTAACATTAGAACTTATTAAAGGAAAATTGGTCGATGAAGCAACAAGGCGTCAGAATTTAAAGAGTGAACCTCAAGAACAAAACAAAGTATTAAAGGTGGTATACAAGGATAGGTCTGAATCAAATCAGTTTAACCCTTTGCGGTCCGATGTCGAGTGTGACTCGACATCGCCTTTCGTTTTAGCCCGTCCGATGTCGAGTGTGGCTCGACACGTCTTATCTTCTAGCAGGTCCGATGTCGAGCGGTTCTCGGTATTGCTTTGTTCACTGTACGTATGTCTATTGTAGACTAAATACGATAAGATAAGAATTACGGGTAAGAAAATCTAAAATAAGCCATGCATTTTGAACTTCACGTCTTGGTTTTAGTCTTTCCAAACAGCCCGTGGTGTACAGCTCGTAGTCGTAGCATTACAAGAAAGCATTTTCAAATCGTATATTTTTACAAAATAACTTTTTTTTGTAAAGAATATGGCTAAACAACAGGATCGGCAACGTACAACAGTGCGTAATACTGTATTTGAAAGTGATGATAGTGTTTGTTTGAGCGACATAGAAGAAGAATTTCAGAGAACATGTGCATCTGGAATCGAAAGCAGTGAAGATTCAGATAATGTAGTTACATTCAGACCGAGCAGACGTATAAATAGAATTTGTGATACATCAGAGAGCAATAATGAAATGGACCAAAACAGTGATTGGCAAAATGTGACTGAAAACGACACTTATTCCGGTTATATCGCATTTTATACTGGAGACAAGGTACAAGGACCCCAAGTTCCAACTGACTGCATCACACCTCTGCAGTTTTTCTCATTATTTTTTACTGATGAGCTTATTAGCAAAATAACGACAGAAACGAATTTATATGCTCAACAAATAATTAGCGGCCGTGAAGTCTCTACGCATTCATTGTGGCAAAATTGGTATGAAGTTACTGCTGTTGAAATGAAAGCATTTCTTGGTGTAATTATCAATATGGGATTGATGCCTGTTCATGACATCAAAGATTATTGGAGTAAAAAATTTAACGCATATATTCCGTTTTATAATAACATTTTCAGACGCCAACGATTTTTACAAATATTTTGGGCATTACATTTAGAAACCACGCCACAAACGGGCAATAGGGAAAGAATTTCAGTGAATAAAGTTGCCCACTTACTTAACTATTTGGACCAAAAATTCAGGCAACATTTCGTACCAGCACAGAATATTGCTGTAGATG